>JARFNZ010108916.1:0-12780 GCA_031763405.1 Balanus nubilus | reverse complement strand
CGGCCGGACAGCGCGGCGGCGGGGGCGGCCGCTGGTCCACCTCCTCGATGAGCCGTCGCGGCGCCTGGAACCGGCGAGTCCGGTGCGCCGCGAACGCCGTCAACGTCAGCTCCAGGTCGGCCAGCAGCAGATTAAGGAAGTTCAGGTCCACATGCTGCAAAAAAGACCCAGTGTGATCAGCCGCGTAGTCTCCTGCGACCTGTATAATTATTAGTCAGGTGTAACATTGAAATAAACCAGTAAGGCTAAAAAAAAGACCACGCACAGAACTTACACGAAAACATTGTAAAATTAGCTGAGTTCTTTTCGCAGGTAATCATTTTTAAGAACTTCGTATAATCAACTGTGCCCAATCTTCTAGAAGGCGCCGTTTACAGTACCACAGGAGCCAGCTGGTGAGGGGGCGTTATGATCTGGCACGGTTTGCAGATCGGTGGCAACACAGCTGAGCCGCCACAGATTCGATCACGTGCCGATACTCCTCAAAGACAAAACAGAAACTCCCGAGCAGCGATGTGGCTCAGCGAGCAGCGGAGATGGTCTGCTCGACTGACCTTGAACGGGTCGTGCTGGAGGGCGGTCCAGACGCAGGAGGCGGTGATGAACTCGAGCCGCTCCATGCGGTACGGCGACACGGTCGGCCTCGGCTCGAACATGTCCGGGTGGTTACACACCTTCCGCAGCTGCATCAGGATGTTGATCACGCTGAGAAAGTTGCCCGTCGCCAGCGTGTCCTTGGTCCTGCGCGGATTGACAGGCTCGTCAGCATCACGACGGCGGTACGCAGCATCAACAAAAATGACGAAGCAGACAATTACACAACATAAAATACTGACAGATCAAGCATTATCCATCACCAGGCTCTCCCGAGACGAACCCCCACTGCCCGTCATTGACCAGCGAGGCGACTCAGCGGCACTACGTACTTGGTGCGACTCATGAACTCGTCGTAGAGGTAGCGCTGCCGCTTGGAGAGCCGGCACATGATGGCGTGCTCGTACTTCTTGGGCAGCTGCTTCTCCACCTCGCTCTTCAGCCGCCTCAGCAGGAACGGCCGCAGCACCTGCGAGCAGGACAACGCACATAACTGTCACTCAGCCGCCGACTTCAGCGATATATTGTAAACCGCGCTTTAACATCCTGGCAGGTCACACGGTTCCGTGTTGACCCTTATTTACGTGTAATGCAAACGCAAGCATGCACCGGAATATAACGACATGCCGCATTTTGTGGCAAGCCTTTCTGCCCGTAAACCTAGGTGCTGGTTGCCGGGAAACGAGACAAGCCGTTATTCTATGAGGTGTATATATACCATCAAAGCTGAGACTGCTGAGATGATTTTAGGGCACCTCAAGAGAAAAACCAACTGAAATGAAGACCTAGTCCAATCAGAACTGCCGAGCCGGTTCGTGAACTTGAAGTTCACGCAAAAAAACGTCGCTGTATCCGCGTGACTGACCTTATGTAGCCGTTTGATGATACTCTCGTTGTACTCGGTGTTGCCCTCGATCATGCCGGACACTGGGTTTGAGAACCACTCCTTGAACTCGCGGTGAGAGGCGAACACGTGCGGCATCAGGAAGTGCATCAGCGACCACAGCTCCATCAAGTTGTTCTGGAGCGGCGTGCCGGTGAGCAGCAGCCGCCTGCCGCCAACACAAACACAGCACACCGTCAGAACCATACCACCTGCAGCCGGTCATGGAAGAATTCGCTACAGCAAACAAAATATGAACACAGAGTGCACTATGCAGCGTATAATTTAAAACAAGAACTTAACATGTTTCGTGATAAAAGGTTACTTGACTGTTGTCAACAGACTGCCCGATCACCTAGAAGGCACTGTATACTGTCTGTACTAATACCACAGGAGCTAGTTGGTGAGGGAGCGCCATGATCTACCAAGGTGATATGGCACGGAAAAAACAAGCGAGCACAAAATATCACCTGAATATCAAACAGACGCGTCCAGTTCCACAAAATCTTGAGGGGCTGTTCAATAAAAGTATCTCAGGCAATCTATGTAAGGAAAAGCAGCACATTGAAAATCGATCGCTCAAGTAATCATATTAGCTAAGATGTAGCAGGTCTTTCTGCCCGTAAACCTAGGTGCTGGTTGCCGGGAAACGAGACAAGCCTATACTCTATGAGGTGTATATACCATCAAAGCTGAGACTGCCGAGATGATTTTAGGGCACCTCAACAAAACAAATGCACTGTTCGGGCTGTCGTCAGCACGATTGTCAGCTGAAATGCGTGACGCCACGCGTGCTGACTGAGTGTTCCAGTTGTGGGCTGGCGGTAACGGCAGTTGTCGGCATCAGTGGTGTTTTTATCTACCAAGGGTTAAGACAGAAAAGTGCCTGTGTGACCGTTTGGAACTAGTATCAGAGCAGTTGAAAGCGTGTTAATGGTTGTTAGAACCCTCTTGTAAACACAAACTGCTACAATTCATGTTCATAGATATCAATTTCAGATGTTTCGAGAAGGGAAGTTATAAATGTACCAAGTATTCAAATGCAGCCACTTCCAACTTCCCCATGCATATATTGGTGATTGAAACCGCATTGGTCCCCTTATTATTCCGTCTAATCTGAAATCTCAAAAAGTGAAAGCAGACAGCAACTGACGTTTCTAGAAACTAAGGAAGTCAGCTTGGCAAGATTATTTATTGATGGATTTTGTTATTTGGTATCGCTTTATCTGTGCCGAGGCTGCTGCTGAAAAAATTCTGGCAGCGGCGTCAGCCGGCGCGTGCCGTCACAATCACGTGACTTTGTGGTCCTGTCACGTCACTAAAAAAGGGCAGAGCAAATGCCTAATACTGGGAGGTGATTGGTGCTGACAGACGTGCTGACGACGGGCCGAACGGGACCATAATGAGCCGTTTGGCTCGCCATGCCGACAAACCCACCACGCGAACAGCCGTGCGATGCGCGGCGCCACTCACCTATGAGACTGGAAGTTCTTGATGTTCTGTGCCTCGTCGAGGATGAGGTACTTCTACTTCTTTCTCCCGAACGAGGCGTGGTCCTGCAGCACCAGCTTGTAAGAGGTGATACACACGTGGAACGAGTTCTGCTTGGTCCTTCAGCTCGATCTCCCAGTTGAGCATGACCGAGGTGGGCACGATGATCAGGTGCGGCCCCCAGATGCCCAGCTCACAGGCAAGATGGGCCAGCAGTGCGATCGTCTGGATCGTCTTGCCGAGGCCCATCTCGTCGGCCAGGATGCCGTTCAGCTTCTTGTCGTACATGGTGACCAGCCACTCGAGGCCAACGTGCTGGTACTCCCGGAGGGAGTGTTTGAGCAGGAACGGCACGGGCGTCTTCACCGTGGTGGAGGACAGGGTGTAGCCCTTGGGTTGGAACGTCTCAGCCAGCGCGGCCACGTCCGTGATCTCGGCCGGACCGGACAGACCAGCCTGCAGCAGACAGCACACGGCACACAGTCAGTGACGGATAGAAGCTGCACATTACATAGCCGTTAACTACAACACATGGCTGAACAATGGAGCAGCAATGGCAACAGGAGACTGGTTCAGCATACTCCCACGAACGATCTACTGCAAACACGGATGCCGGGTTGACCGCGCTAATATTGAAAGGACGAAAACATACGATCAAAGTTAGTTAATTGGGGTTTTAAGGCCCGCCGACTATTGAGGAAACATACAATCAGAGAATATCACCGGAAGATGCTATTCAGACGCGTCCCTGACAATAACTGTCCAACACTGTCTATCTCAGGCAATCCGTATAAGGAAAACAAACACATTTTACATTGATCGCTAACTATTTATAGCATTAGCTTAAAATGTAGCAAGTCTTTCTGCCCGTAAACCTAGATGCTGGTTGCCGGGAAACGAGACAAGCCGTTGTTCTATGAGGTGTAGATACAATCAAAGCTGCGACTGCTAAGATGATTTTAGGACACCTCAACAACACATAACGAGCCTGTTCTTCACGCACCTTGGTGGCGTCGCCGGAATCGCTTGCGTTGACGTCGAGCAGCGACTTGAGACCGATCTCCATCTCGGTCTCCTCCTCTCCCTCCTCCTCCTCCTCCTCCTCAGCTTCCTCTTCCTCGTCGTCATCTTCGCCGTCGTCCTCCTGCTCGTCCTCGTCCGCCGTGCCCTCCTCGTCATCGGCGTCGGACTCGGGCTGAGAGTCGGTGGTGGCCGCCGCCGCCGCCGTGCTGGGGCCATCACCACCGCCGTACTTCTTCATAAGCTCATCCAGCGGCATCTGACCCTCATCCTGCGGATGAGACGACAGGAGCGTCAAATATGCGGCAGAGAATAACAGACAGACCCGATAAACCGACATAACAAATAGGCTACTACGACAGACAGCATAAACAAATGAAATGTAAAATTAAACCAAAGCAGCAATAGTAAGAACTGTGCCCGATCTTCTAGAAGGCGCCGTGTACTGCACCACAGGAGCCAGCTGGTGAGGGGGCGTTATGATCTGGCACGGTTTGCAGATCGGTGGCGACACAGCTGAGCCGCCACAGATTCGATCACGTGCCGCCGGCCAGAGTGGCCGTCTGCAGTGAGCGGCGGTGACCAAGTTACCTCCAGCTGGCTGATCTCCATGGCGTGGTCCTGGTGCCGCTCGGCGCCCTCCTGCTCGGCGATCGTCTCCTCGTCGTCGCTGTCGGCGTCCGACGCCGCCTTGAAGTCGTCATCGGACCCGGCCGCTGACGCCGCCTGGCAACGGCAACCGCGGGTCAGCCGACATACAGGCAGTCTGGGAGCGTGCGAACAGAATTATCCTCCTGCACCATAACGTGTCGTTTCCTTTTTTCGGCCACATCTGCTTTTAACTAATGAAAGGCCGCTCTCAGCATTTCCGAGAGAGTTCATTGCATTCTGAAAGTCATGAGCCCAGTAAGCTTTACATCACAGTCATCTGGTCATAATGCAGACAATAAGTATGCCGCAAGGATGTCACCTAGCATTAACAAGGTGTAGATCACGTTTTCAACTTGTCAACAGACATAACAAGAAATATCACCAGAGTCAGGATCCACTAGACTGACAAAAGGTTCAGCAAAGTGGGTTTTAACCACTGGTCTTTGCTGTTCCCAATATTGTGACCACAGTGACTAGACGTGTCACCATGGCTTGTTCACTGGGTAATACCGGACGTAGTCTGTCGCCGTCGGTACCGACCTTGTCCACCGGCTGGGCGTCGGTGTCGGCGACGTCCCGGTGCCGGTTCTCAAGGTAGCCGGGCGGCAGCTGGTCCAGCACGGCGTCCAGCGACATCTCAGACTCCTTCTGCAGCGCGCTGACCTCGGCCGTAGTATCGTGCTGCTGCAACTCCCGCTCGGCCCGCGCGATCGTCTCCTCATCGTCCTCCGATCCGGAGCCCGGCTCAAACTCACCTGAACGACACACATCAACACAGGTGTCAGAAGAAAAAAAACTAGAAGATACCATACCGTACCATACACAGCAATACATGCCGTCAAGGTAGTCCGAAATCATACGGTACGACAAATTAACAACATCGCAACGCTGACTGAAATGAAAACACAAAAAAGAGCTTCAAACGGCGCCTCTTCGACGAATCAAGTATTTGTAGCCAGTGTCAGGATCCACCAGTCCCGACAGACAACAGGAGAGATGGGTTTTTACAAGAGCCATTCATTTACCCAACTTGTGTAACCACAGCAATGACAGATCAATACCATGGCTTGTTCTTTGGGATTAGCTTATCAAAAACTTTCCATAAACATATCTAGTCAGGATATGTGAGAAATGATACCGTGATCCGTATACATGATACGTGGGTGTGATTAACGAACTCAGGGGTGTTGACTATATTCACCGTCTGAGTCAGAGCTGGAGACTGCCCGGGGTCCCACTGCTCACCGTCTGAGTGGGTGCGGGAGTCGGGCTGGCCGCAGGAGGAGGAGGCGCGGCTGGGCTGGCCGCTGTTCTGCTGCAGTGCCTCCTGTAGCTTCACGCTGTACTTCTCCGTCTGGTTCACGATGAAGTTGAGGTGCTGGTCCAACGCCTTCTTCCGCTTCTCGTCCAGCCGAGCCGTGATCTTGAACTCGACCAGCTTCTCAGCGTTGGCCCAGAAGGTACGAATCTCACGCGCCACAAACGCCGCCACGCGCCGCAGGTCGCGCTCCTGGTCCTTGACGGCTCGCTCGGCCTGTGCCGCCTTGTCCTGGTGGTACTTTTGCACCATTCGCGCGCACTTTCTCGCGGCCGCCTTCTTCCACTTGCGCTCCTGCGCGAAGTCGGCCGCCAGCCACTGCATTTCCTCCAGGAGGTAGTCCCAGTGGGCCTTGACACGTTTCGGCTCGGCCACCTTTGGTAGCCGCTTCTCGGACCAGACGCCCTGCTTCCGAAGGTCGCTGATGCGCTGCATCACCTGCGCCTCCTGCCGAAGAACGGGACACGCCCAGTCAGTACAGAAACAGGACAGACACTGATGCCAGTAGTTTGCTCGATAGAGGCTGTCGAAATTCCGACGTAGTGTAAATCAAATGCAGAAAACCATTGCTCTACATAGTAGCATAATGTCTTGATCTAAAACAATCACACAGCATAACGTCAATACTCAATGCATTGTTGACCGATGCAGCAGTTATCTATACTAGCATCAATCATTGATCAATGTCACATACAGTTATAACAAAAGCCATAACCAAAAGCCAAGTCTGTCGCCAGCACGGAATCGGGGCCAGGGAGCATATTTCCGAACTGCATATACCGAGTGGTACCGCCCTAATCAACAGCCAATCAACTCCGGTGGCTGACGTCAGACCCATAATGTGTCACGAGATGGAGGTAGCACAGGGGCCTCCTATTCCGCGGATCACGCTGTGATTTATCACACCCTGTGATTTATCACAGCGTCATTATTCGATTCGGGCGTTTATTCAAAATGATTCAAGTGGAATCAATTCACTCCAAAATAAATATTATAGATGTAAACGTGCGAACTATAGAGACAAGAACTCAGACACGCACCAAAAGTTAAGGAGGGGGGAGGGAGGTGGCGGCCTTCTGAAGTCGATTCTTTCCGTGCAAAGCACATACCCATAATGTTGAGAATCCAAAGAGTTGAGGGGGACAGTCCACCCTCACCCCTCCCTTTAGTGGGGACCATGTATAGACTAAAAATGCGAGGCCATAAACAGCCCTATGGACTTATTAAGAGCCGACACTTCAGGCAGGTTCTCCATAGGCGGATGGACCCGGAAGCAAAACTGGCCCTTTTCGGCCGGGTGGACTGGAGAGAAGAGCTGTCACTTTCAGGCGTGACCTTGTGGCCAGGTGGATTCAAAGTAAACTACATAGAACTGCTACTTTTCAGGCAAATTACCATTAGTAACAGGAATGTAGACTGAAGTAGAACTACCACTTTCCAGGCAGGCTGAGACAGACTGATTATGGGTCTGATATCACTGAACGGAGCGAGCAGCCAATGAGAAGCGCCCGGACGGAATCTCCCGTCTCTGATTGGCTGTCGATTAGGGCGGTACCACTCGGTATGCGCAGTTGGGAGATATGCGGCCGGGCCGGGCCGGGGCCGGGGTCGGGGAGGCGTGTGACCGCACCTGTTTGGCCTTCTCCACCATGTGCTCGGTGCCGGCCTCGTGCGAGGAGCCGTGTCCGGAGCCGGCCGGCCGGCCGGGGCCGCGGGGCGCCACTGCCGCCGCCTCACCACCACTGCCTGCGTAGCACGCGCACACGCACACACACACAACACCACGTCACGACACGTCACTACTGTCAGTCTCACGGACCGCGGGCGTCACGCACTGCACCGACCGGCAGCATATTATGTAGCTAGAGTCAGGATCCACCAATCCTAACAGATCACAGGAGAGATGGGTTTTAACAAAAGCCATTCATTTACCCAAGTTGTTTAACCACAGTAATGACACATCAATACCATGGCTTGTTCTTCGGGATAATTTTATTCTAAGAAATATCACCAGCCAAGATGGCAAACAACACAAATGACAAACACAAACCACTTCAAGCCAACACACTATGTCAGCATGCAATTGTATATGGCCCACAGGCTTCAAAATGTTGTATGAGAAAGTTGATAATGAACCGGTTCTACCACACCCCAAAAAAACATGAAGCACAACACATTTGCTACAATTGCAGCCATGCATCATAATAAATGTGTAAAGCATACCTGAAGCCAAAGCATTAGAACTGAGCTTGTCTTTACTGGCAGGAGGTTGGTGACTTCCAAACACCATCCCATGCCTTCCGCCCAGCTGCTTTCCTATAAAGCCAGAAGCAAGGAATAAGCTGCATACCCAAAGCATTGTAAGGCGTCAATCTGTTATGCAGCAGTAATCACAAGCAGGATAGCACTTGGTGACAGCTGGTAAGTAGGCATCACATTTACATAAACACTTAGCATGTGTGCTGTTTTCTGTTTGTGTCGCATCAACCCAACTCAAAGCCGTTATGTACGGGTAAGCCCACCCAAACTAGCCTCGAGTGTAATGTAGGACAATGAGAAGCCATGCTTTGTCAAAGCCAGAGTTGAAGCTGTGGATTGAGCCACCCACCTTTGATGTGGGCCAGTTTTGCGATGGAGCTGGGCAGCGTGCTGGAGACGGCCACGGGCGTGCCGCCGCTGGCGGGCACCTTCACTTCGGGAGCATCCTCCTCGTCAGAGTCCAGCAGCGCCCGCTTCTTGTAGTTTAGGAACTGTAGTGGCGGCCGCTTCAGCCAGATGGGGAAGTCCATCAGACTGCCGCCTTCCTCAAGGTAGTAGAGCTCCGCAGTCTGGTCGTCGTACTGCTCACGGAGCTTGGCAGCCCGGTCCAGCTTATAGTCCAGCACATTCTGCCGCTTGAGCGTCACCTCATCACTGCTGGACAGCCGCTCCTCCAGTTTGATCTTTTTGCGCGGCTGCTGGGGGCTGGTGCGCGCGGCCATCTTGTTGGGCGTGCCGTACAGGGTGGCGGGCACGCCGGTGACGGCTGCTGGCCGCGCCAGGCCGGCCGGCGAGCGGGTCACCAGCCGGCCGGAGCCGCCGGCAGACGACGTCACGCGGTGCAGCACACCTCCGGCAGACGACTGAAGAAGACAGATAGACAGTCACCAACTGATACCAAATGGGTAGTGTCCGAACTCAGAAGAGGAGGCACTTCACACTAAATCAGTGGATATTAAGGGGGCGCCAATGAATCACGTTACGCAGGAGAGGGTTGGTGGGGGTCAGCCGCAGCGTTACGAATTGTGACACGGGGAGGGAGAGGTTGATGCTAGCGTAACGTTACGCTTTCGTAGCCAAATAATCGGTGAAAAAATAACTTTGCATTCTTGAGAAAAAAAACTTGGGAGGTAAAATTGTCAGTACCAGTGTTAGGTTTTGAGAAGTATATGTGGGATAGTAGGTACGTTTCAGTCCCTAGGGACGTTCATTTATTACACTTAAAATTAGTTGTTTTTGTACCCCCCCCCCCCCTCCCTTGTCACTATTTGTCCATTGAAGCGTACTCCCATGTCAATAATTACGCGTAATTGACGGTTACACCTCCGTGAATTTAGCGGAATTTTACCAGGGAAGTCACCGAAAAAAAAATTCGCCGATGATTTTGTCTTCAAAGCGAACCTTAAACTAGCACCAACCAGGTCCCTCTTCTTCGCCACATCTCGTAACAATGCGACTGACACTCATCCACCACCTACTGCGTTATGTTATTAACCCGCGCCTTACCGGGGGAAGGAAATGTTTTGCCCCGACCGTTTTTGGCAACACCTCCCAAATCAGTATAAGCATCGTCGCCAAACACTCAGTATCATCTTTCACGTCAATTTTGCACATATTTACTGAAGAAAGCGATGAGGTAATGATAGATCGGCCGGATTTTTTTTAAAATAAACATGGTCCGAACCTTTTGAATGGACGAATTTGCTAGGTCAGAACACGCGCTAAGCAAAGCTTGCAGCGCAAGTCCTGACACCCACCGTCCGATCGGAAAATTCCGGGTAGTCGACAGATTTTAGACCAAACGTTTTACATCCCCAATATAAACGGACACGGGCAGCTCCTCTCACCGACATCTGGCCTTGAGTGCGGCCGCTGCCACGGACCGCAAGCTACCCCAGTCAGGAGCAAATACCGAGCACCGAAGCGACTCGAGACCGGGTTCTCATTAACGGGTGGTAGGAAGTCCAGCTCTCTCTCCCCACCGAGCTACTAGGGCGGGCAAATAAGAAATGACAGAAGCGTGACGTCGTGTTTTCCCGTTCTTACAAAAAGTAAGTTTGCAGGGAACGTTGCAACGCGCAGTGCCTTACGATGAAGTCAATTGTTTATATCAACACTCAACATAGACCAAGCCATCAAACCGCTGTCTTCTTTTTTCTAAAGTTTTGGAAAATAAAAATCAAGTCAAATTTTGTATTTCCAATTTGTGTTATATTTTATATAATTTGAGGAAAAACATGAGAAAAACGGAATATTTATAAAACAACAAAAGTTGAAGTCGATATCTTCAGAAATGACCTTTCAGGGACCCTCTGAAAGGGCAAAAATGGCCACTTTTCATGACATTGCTACAAAATCCTATTATTTTCCGGCTATTTTTCGCCGACTTGGATGGAAAAAAACTATTTCCTCAGGTAATGATACGCGCTCTTGACGAAAGAATGACCTAAAAACATGTATTATACCACTAAATGCACAAAACCACCACTCTCACCTTCCTGACCACGTGACTTCAGATGACCTTGACCTGACTCAAACACCTAAGGCTTAGAATGATCCTTGTAAGTGTCTGGACACGATTCATGGTAATTTATTGGCTGCTTTCGCGTTCAATATCGTTGATTCGAGCGAAAAATCACGTAAACCGAAAACGGTCAACATTTTGAACTATGAACTGACTCGTGACGCCATCAGTGAGCCCAAGGGCAACAACATTGATTTTTTCCTCTATAAAATATCCGTCATCGAACCCCGTTTTTTCTAAATAGGCCCCATAGTTTCGAAAATAAACTCCTCAGTCCGCTCCTCAATCCCGCCCGCCCGTGTAGAATGTCAGTCGGGACAGCGCTGAGCTCGCGATCTTACTCGCCCCGGCAAAGTAAATTCCATTCCAGCTTCCCCAGCGCTCCGCCATCTGCTCCTGGTGGGGATGGCATGCGGCCGCTTTCAAGGTCAGATGAAGCCAGCGAGCCGGCGGGTCGTACTCAGTCGTTAGGGAACGTTTAACCTTCGCATCTTAAGTCTGCGGGTGACTGGAATTGTGTGATTGGGTAATGAAATGAACAGGTGAAAAGGAAAGGAAAGGAAGAAGCGCGGATCTCACTTTCGGTTTGCACATTTATTTTGACCGATGTTGGCGTAAGTGTGAGCGCTTTATTACTGGGGCTAGGCAAGAAGGATATGAATGTGCTCTCAAGACCAAAACCTGACATCAAAGTCTGTTTCGTGTTTATGTCAGCAGCGTAAAAAAAACTCTGAAAGGGATGTGATGAATCAAGTTTAAGAAGAAAAAAATATGTTGTTTACAAAGAAACGTTCAATTATTTGCCCCAAACATATAGAAAAAGGGTTTAACCACCAGTTCAGCGTATATCTCCGATTCCATAACATTCAACATTTTCATTATACCTCCTTTCTCACTCCCTATCCCCGCTAGATTTATTCAGGCGCCGTTCGTATGTGGCACTATGTTCATCCTAAGACACTTAATCCTATTCCCTTCGGGCGGCCAGAAAACTGATCCTATGCGAGCGGGGCGACAGATTCTGCGTATCAAAGTTAAAAAAGAAAACAGTTTTGGCCCAAAACAAGGGGATGGGGGAGAGCAAAACATAGGCAATTTGTGTACCTTTTTAATGCTATTGTTTTCACCCTATTTTGTATAAAAAAACGGTTTGAGCCTCAAACCTAAGTCTTAAACGTATCAAAACAGAACTCCGAAAAAAATGGAAATAATAGACGTATTCAGGGACTTAAGAACTGCGGAATTTCTGGGATATGTCGGGAATTTTCGGGATTTTTTTTAGCGATATTTTGGGTTTGCTTGGCACCATATGGCGTTATATTATGCTTGAATTGCTAGTAAAAATCCTGATGACAAATTAAATTTGATACCGCGCATAGGCAGCTCCATGTATGCAGCATGGGGGGGGGGGGGGAGGGCACGACCAGACCGCACTAGTGATTATCGCCTCCCATTTTGTGTACCTGTGTACGCCTCTACCAAAAACATGTGTAATCGCTAGTATTTTGCATGTAGATTGCTAGGAAGGTGCATTCGACCATTTATTCTGCCGTATGACACCAAAGAAGCAAACAATCCCCAGGATTTCGTTCAAACCCGTTCGATCGTGACAGAGGGCCTCCCCAAAACGAGGCCCTGACGCCGCCTCTGCTAGACCGATTTTGCTCAATGTTTTGCTCAAATTATTTTGCACACAACACTTCTCATTCAATTCTAGGAAAAGTCCGGAAGTTTCGTGACGCTAGGCCGAACGGTCTAGGAGTGGCAATCGAAAAACCACTGGGGGAAGGGGTCAGGGTCTGCCCATCTCCGCAGGCAATAGGCTCAAGCTCCGCGGTGTACGCGTCGCGTTGCCTCGAGAACTTTCGCCAAGTCCAAAGAGCTGGGCCGGCTAAAAAGTTGAGGAACTCCAATGGTTTGTATGGTCTGTAATAACAATGGTCAAGGCACGATTGGCCCGTTTGTCCCGGCCAGGTGATCGCGGCGTCCGCCGGCTGATGACATTTCTCTCGAACAGGGTTTCTAAGAAAGGCGCTTCTT
>JARFNZ010108805.1:0-12783 GCA_031763405.1 Balanus nubilus | reverse complement strand
TATAGAGGCGAACCCCGTTTTACATTTACTAAGAGCGCGCTCGCTCGTTAATCGCCGACCACGGCGTCTTACTGGTTTTACATGTCCCAATTTTACGTGTGTTACGTGCTGTGATATCGTAAACAAAATTGAGTTCATGGACCTAGTAGAACCAAATGGCAAAATCCATAAATGGTCGGGTGAATGGCTACGGAGCATACGGAGCATCAATTTCGCAGCTTCTGAACTTCTGAAAGATGTGACGATCGAGTAGAGTCAAGTGGAAAATGTATATACACGATAGAAAATATCGAAGATACCTCTCGCCCTTTCGATAGCTAAATGATCTTTGTTGGTTTTCATTCAGTTTTCAAAGTTTATTTTCCTAATAAACAAGCAAAGACAAATAGCTATTGAACAGGCTCACGAACTGGTAACACGCGCTCTAGCGGGGGTCTCAGAGTTTGGCGCCCTGGGGAGGGGAGCAGAATCTGCCCCCCCCCCCCTAAGATCTCGGCTCCTATAAGAGGTAGAATAACGAAATTTGCAGGGTAGGAGCGGGTGTTGGGGAACTTTATAGTGTGCAACTTGCATGACTCTAAGTCAACATTTTCAAGGTCAAATGAGGTCAAATTTGTAAAATTGTATGAAATTATGGCCTAAAAATCCGACCTTCATATGTTTCGCTCTAGCTCAAAAACTATGATAGCTAGGAAGAAAAAAAAGAAAAAGCAATCGAAAGCTCTTGAAGTTTCCTATCGTAACATTGTAGTCAGATTTGACCTCAGGTCAATAGTTTAGTCTGCAGAGGTCATGGAAGGTCAAATACCATTTCTTATGTAAAAAAAATTTCGCGGATAAGTTTTGATCTAAACATGATAGGCCAACTTATCGCCCATGAAACATGAGACTTGTCGGTGTTTCAAGAATACGTATCCGCGGCCAGAAAAATCTGCATCCAAATTTTTCACGTCATTATCACCTCGCTATCGCACCACGGTGAGCACTCTTTGCAATCAGATAATTTGCAAAAGATTTAGTGATCATGTTACATCAAACATGGCTCCGAGGACGGTTACCAGATAGGCAAAACAGATTTCAACGTAATAAGTGAGCGACTCCTAAAATATGCGTATGAATGCCTATACAAGGGTCAGGCCTATACCAGGTCAGGTCAGATCATGCGAGGTCAGGCCGATCTGAAAACGCACACAATCAAAACGTCATACAGAACCTAATCACCAAATTTCAGGTCAATCGGGTCAAGGAACTCAGAGAATTCGCTAGCGATACACAAATAGCCTCATAACATTTTTTCATCTCGCTACCTAACTGCACTTCAAGAACGGCATCTCGAAAAGTTTAAAAGGCTCCGCCATTTTCTTTTGCTCACTTCTAGACGATGTTCCATACTTTATCTGAGCCAATTATTGTTAATGTACGAGCAGGCAAACGTATACAAAATGATTGTTTTCTACTTTGACCTCGAAAGGACAAAAGTCATGTGGAGGTCATATGGTTTATATGTCTTATTTCCAAATGGTTTAACCCTCTGAAGCATTTTTGTAACATTAGAACAGGAGTTACAAGCTTGTGATGGATGTAATGTAAGCAAAAAATGGTGACCTTGGATGACCTCTAAATCTGACCCCAGGAGTCACTCACAGCTAAAATTGTGCTTTTGTGCTTCTTCCATGTGGCACTACAGGTGTACCAAGTCTCAGCAGAATGGAAGGGGGTCTGGTACGAAAACCCCCTTTTCTGTGCGGTTTGACGTAAAATGGCCACTATCGAATACCACCTTATTTGTGGGAGGCATTCACAAGATGCTCGCTGGGGCCACTTTGACTAGACAGGACTCGCTCGGGCGCCACCGAAAGCGTATTTACCAGCCCTGTAGTATACATAGATGCATTACCGCTCAGCAGCGTATGGAAACTAATTCAAAGTCAGCACTCATCGGCAACCCGTAGACACCGCAGTCCCGCAAGACAAGTCAGGCCCGTCTCCAGAACTGCTCAGCGGCAGCGGCGGCCGGTGCGGCGGGTGGTAAACAGACCCGTGGATGGTAGGAAGGAGCGGGATACGTACCCTGTCCCCGGCTGATCCTGGCCGGGGTACCCTTCGGCTCGACCCCCCCCCCCCCCCCTCACCCCCACCCCCAACCCTGCGCTCCGTTCGGTACATAAGCGGGCAGGCCAGCCACGTTCGGTATCAGTGTTGGGGCCGTCACAGACAAGATGGCCGCCTCGCTCCTGTTTCTCCTGCTGGGTAAGTGTTGGCGTGCAGCCGGTGCAGCCGGTGCAGCTGGTGCAGCTGGTGCAGCTGCCGCTGCTCCCCCTGTGATGACGCAGTCAAAACTCCCACCTTCATTTCCGTTATATTTGTGCCTTTAACTTGACTGCTTATGGGCAACGTCATTTCGAAACATTCTGCCTTCAGAAAAAAAATCACCGTAGAACCGCTGTAAGCACGGCCTGCATGTGACAAACTGCTGAAATAGAAGAAGTGTAGATATTAAATTTTACTGGCCCACATAAATTTTGCACATTACGTACATGATACGAGTCTGTGCTGCAACGGTCTATTTCTGTGTTCGACCTCCACAATGCGGTATTTGCAAAGATAACTGATGTTTATCGAAAACCAACGCTGAGAGTCGAGACTGAGAGCTGAGAGTCGAGAGTCGAGTTCAACGCTGAGAGTCGACACTAGTCGAGTCAAACCCTTATCGACGACAGTGCGCTTCTAAATATGGCAAAAACTTCGTGAAGGGAAATAAAGAGTAATGACCTTCTCAACAAAAAGGAGTTGCGATTAAAATTGGAAGACATCAGCTTTTACATGTACCCAGTGAGTAATTATATGAAATAAGTAGGTACTCCAATGTCTCCAATTGATGCACATCCGTTTAATAATTTAAAGTTTCTTTGCGATTCCCCTTGATCCATAATTCAATTTAATCAGTTTATACACCTTAAATATGTTATGCTTACACTACTGTATGTGTAACTAACGTGACGTGCATTTCGGCCTAGGTTGTTAATGCTACTTTCTTTCAATTTAACACACAAAGGCTATGACAATTTTGTAGGACTACGGCAGCAAGCATATCCCATTATTTTTAAGCTGGGGTGCTATTTCTTTTTATCTTATACCAAAGAGAACAAAATGGGTTATCCATGGAATCCAAAACATCAACATATTATGCTTGTTACTCATCACCATTGCGGTCTTCTTTGGACGGGAGCTGGGAGCTTCACAATATGATGTCGCAAATCCAACGCAGTCACAAAACTGGCGCAAGTAGACAATATTAACATTGCAACTGATACCCGCTTTGACTAATGCAAAGTGAAGACATATTATTATTTAATATTATCTTATCCCACTGTGTATATTTACTTGTATGCAACTTCATAAATCAACTACGCATCTTTATTGTTTGATAGGTGGCGCCCCAATCAAAATCGCCCGTATTCAAACGGGACTTAATGAAATAAAAATAATACACATTTTTATGTTGATATGAATAAACTGCTGTCAAATATTTATCATTAATTTTAAATACAGTCCAGTAGGTTGTTAAATAGTTTTTACACATGCAAATTATAAACATTAATTTGTTTAATTTATTTCCGTTAGGGGCAAAAGGTGTATTGCTCACCTTGAGATGTTCTTCCTCGGTTAAGATCTCCTACTTGTAGTGCCATTTTGATCACATGCCCAACCTTTTAACAGTTTAACTCCTATATAGTGCCGGTTATTCGTCCTAGGAAAACCTTTACTAGAGCATTTTGAAGGCTGATCAATTGCCCATCTTTGGCAGAAACGATGGCACTGTGATCATTCATACAAATCGATGGCGCTTATAAATATAAGGCAATGTTTTTTACTCCTTTTGCCTCTTCTTTGGGGCTAAACAGACAAACCGGGAGCAAAATGGTCAACTTATTAATGTAAAAGAAACTTGTTTCTTGAATGGTAGAGCAGTAAACTTATTTCTATCTATAACCTGAAGCTATTAACCCTAACTATAAATCATTTTCCTCCATATTACTTTGGTCACGGCTAAAAACAGCATATTAGTAGCCAGTTTATAAAAATGTCACTATATATCTTAAGTTTCGGGTAAACGTATTCCGTGGCCATATTGCCCCGTGTGTTCATTTTGTCTTATACATCGTGCCCCAGACACTATTGGGACAAATTTAATTGCGGTAGCAAAAAATTGCTGGGCCTGGAAATCTGTCGCCCCTCACCGAGATCCTGTATCTGCCGACCATCAAATAACCAGCTGTGGCGGATGACGCATATCTGATGTCACCCCGTATGACGCCATACATACCGGCGGAGAAATGAGAGCAGACTCCGAAAGGTTTGACAGAAATGGTTAGCTCCTACGTCGAAACAACTTCGCGTAGCGAGAGCTTTTGTACCACAACCGATTTGTCAACATGCTCTACCAAATTGCTGTCGAAATTCAAAACCTCATCTTAATGGTGCACCCTTTCCGTTATGAATAAAACAAACGGAGAAAGAAGACAATTAGTGATGCTGGTATTGTTTTTTAATATGTAACTGGAGACCGGATATGGACCGGAGTCGGAGTCGGAGTCGGGGTCGGAGCTAATTTTCTCTCATGCCGGAGACCAAGTCAGAGCCAGAGTCGCATAACTAGTCAGCAGCCCTGGTACTGAAACAGAGCAAGGCCAATAACTAAAAACTTGATTACGATTTTCAGCTTGGCTTAGCCACCCTGATTAGTATAGTCACCGTCAATGACGGTAGGTACCTACTTCCTTTAGACGCTTTAAGCTAAAACTAAAACGGATTCTTTATCGGTTAGTCAAAACACCAGCGACGCCATGTGTGGAACTTATCGTATTTGCACCCTTCCAAGCCTTGTCGAATTATTCTAAGACATAAAAAGACAACACGATTTTATGATAAAGCGAAATGTAAACATAGATTAAAGCATACTCATCAAAGCTGGCTACCACTGACGTCTCCATACCCTTGTGTTCGCAGTGTCGGCGTGCACTGCCGAGTTGGGCTTCCAGCCCAAGCGGCAGTACACCTACCTGTATGAGGCGAAGCAGTCGAGCGGCATCCCCGGTCTTCAGTCGCAGTGGTCCGCCCTCGGCATGAAGATCAAAGTCAAAATCCAGGTGCCCACCGAGGGCAACCTGTACGTCAAGCTGGAGAGCATCGAGCAAGGCGAACTGAAGAACGTCTACACATATCAGCAGTGGCGCAAGAACCTAAAAATCCCATACTCGCCGGTCGACCAGGAGGAGCTGAGCAGGGTCTTCATGGTCGAACTCAAAGGAGGCGTGATCAAGAGGATCATCACCACGCAAGGGGAACCCATCTGGGTGGTCAACATCAAGAAGTCGATCGCGCAGATGTTCCAGCTCGACATGAAGAATATGAAACCCATGGATGTGCTAAGCACAATGCAGCTGAGCGGCTACCAGAGGGGCCAACAGGCAGAATCCTTCCGCAGCATGGAGAAAAGCATCGGCGGCGAGTGCGAGACGCTGTACGAGACGACGCCCCACCTGCCGCAAGGCCTCAAGGCCGACATGCTGCACGAGCTGAAGATCCTCTCCCATAGCTCGTTGCCGGACATCGCGGTGCCGGACTTCGACCGGTTCCAGCCGTTCATCGTCACCAAGACCAAGAACTACCAGAACTGCAGGTCGCGGCCCAACTGGCAGCATATGACGCCAGGCGCCGTGTCCTGCCGTTCCGACGACTGTTACCTGACCGCCTCGAACCGCAGCACCACGGCGCGCTATGTGCTCGACGGCGACAGAAGCAGCTTCCAGATCCAGTATGTGGTGGCCGAGAGCGAGGCACTCATGTTCCCTTACGACTATGAGACGGAGCAACTGTGGACCGTCACCAACCAGACGCTCTTCCTGCAGCAGGCAGGGAAGATGGAGTCCTTCTTTGGCGAGCTGCCACATCCCAAGTCTTACGAGAAGCTGGCCTTCCAGTACCCCACTGCCGACAACCAGGAACTACGGATGCCTGATCTCAAATCGGCACCGCAGCTGAGCACTTACGTTCCAGGTGCGCCTGTTCAGGCCATCCTGAGTCAGCAAACCCCGGAACAACTGATGGCCATCGTCACAAGACACATCTATACGGTGGACAAGCTCTTAGACCACGTACCCGACCCAGTCCAGGAGGACGTGACCGGCTACATTGTGGAGATGGAGCGAGCCCTCAGCTGGCTCAGCTACGACCAACTAAATGAGGTGTTCCGCAGACTCACGCATCATCGTCAGGAAGACGTCTACTGGGACACCCTGGCACTGACTGGCACCAACCCGGCGGTGATGAAGATCGTGGACGCCATCAATGGTGGCCATATTGAGAATGACCGTATAGCGTCTATTCTCGTCACTCTGCCGCTCAACATCAAGACGCCTACCTACCAACTGGTCGACCAGCTAGTCCAACTCTTCAAGTCACCCGTGCTTCACCCGCAGAAGTCGATGAAGTCGCCACGCATGACGATGGCACTTTCCCTCGGCAACATCTTCTACCAGATTTGCATCAGCAACACCACTGTGCAGCACAGCTATACGCAAGGTCTGTACCCGCAGCCCTTCTGTAGTAACGAGACCAAGGCTCTCCTTAAAGAACAATTCATTCCGTTCCTGGAAAAGAAGATCAAGGAGACACAGGAACCCGAGAAACTCGCCTACATCCAGGCACTTGGCAACACCGGCGATGTTAAGATCATCTCGATTCTCAGCAACCTGATAACCAAGGAGAAGAACCCACTCGTGGCCACCAAGGCCATCTACGCATTGTACCGGGTCATCGCAAAGCACCCCGAGCAGGTACGCAAGCTTGGGTCGTTAATCTTCCACGACGTGACCCGGCCCACCAGCGTTCGCCTGGCTGCCGTCACCATGCTGCTTGTCACCAACCCGCCCATCGCCTACTGGCAGAAGATCGCCACCAGCACCTGGTACGAGCCGAGCGACGCTGTGGCCGCTCTCATCCACAGCGCCTACAGCACCATGGCCAACATCACCTTTGCGCAACAACAGCCGCTCTTCGAGATGAGCCGGCGCGCGCGCAGCACACTGCCACTGATTCGCCCGCCGCAGGGCGGCTTCGGCTTCAGCGGTAGCTACTCCTTCAACAACGGCCAAGTCATTCCGCAGTACCAAGTGGCAGCGCTCAGCCATCTCGGTATCATCGCCTCCAATACGTCGGTCATCCCTAGCGCCATTTACATGGAATTCCAGCATTACTTCAACAGCGTCTTCTACAGCGGCTACCGCTGGCATCTGAATGTGCAGGGTGGACAGAGACTCATTGACAACATTATGGGAATCAATAGCGATTCCTCATTCAGGCGTCAATCACCACGTGACCTAAGCGCAAAATTGAAGCAGCTGGGAGGCAGTCTGAAGTCTCTGAGGTCACAAGAGCCGGAAAAGTTCCAGGCCACTCTGTATACACAACTGATGGGAGCAATCGACGCCTTCATTGTGTTCGATGAGGACAGTTACAACGTGATGCTGGACAAGATCCGCCACAACAACGGCTGGTCAGAGCAACGGGTGCAGAAGATCGCGTACCTTGAAGACACGACGGTGACGTTCCCTTCTGAAATTGGCCTGCCAATCATCTACTCGAAGAAGACGCCGATTGTGGCGTCCGCTCGCGGAAATATGAGCGTTACGTGGAGCTGGAAGAGTGGCCAATACAATGCCACCATGGAGAATGTTCAGAAATTCATTGCAGTCAAGAACCTCGTTACTGTCAGCACCATCAGCCCCTTCTCACTTCGCGCGCTCGGCGCCGGCGTTGAGAATAAGGCTCAATTGTCGCTGCCCATGTCACTCAAAGTAAGACTCGACCTTTCAGCCAAGAAGCTGCAGGTTGAGGTGGAGACTGTGCAGCAGCCATCCCCAGTTAAGGTTGCCCACATCCAGATGCGTCCTTTCACCACCGCTGCGAAGGTCACCACGTACGAGAACCTCGTCACGTCGTCCGATACCAAGGAAATCACCACGTCCCGCAAGAGCAACATCATGTTCCCGTTCGGCAAGGAGGTCGGAGTGGATGGATATCTGCGAGTGGTCTCTGATAATCCAATCGTGAACTTTGGCACTTTCTGGACGGAGTTCATGAAACGAGGTACAGTTGGAGTCACCAACCTCTGGTTTATGATGGGATCACTTCGGTCACGCCACTACGACATCGTCATTGACACATCCAACTCGAGCTTCTCTAAGTTGCAGACAACGTTCGAAATCAACCATCCGGATGATCAGGATACGAAAGAAATGGTCCAGTCAATGCTCACCAATCAACAGTACGCCAGCCAAGTTAGATCCACCAGCCAGGGAAGGATGCCCTTGATGCAAGGACCGGTGTCCCTGCAGCAGGGGCAAACAGGTGTGACACGGTATGTCGCCAATGCCACCTTCGCGCTGAAAAGTGGCACCACGCTGCCATACAACGCCCAGCTCACGCTGATACCTGGTACTGAAACAATGCCGACGCTTCAACTTATGAAGTTCTTAGCATCGAAACCCGGAAAGAATGTGTGCCTGGAAGCTGGTATGCTTTTCCCGAGGATGAGCGACAATCGCGAGGAGCTGTTGAGAACCAATGTCGAAGCTCCTGTGTGGGCTAAACTCGGCTACGGCTCCGATTGCCATGAGCACAACCTTGATATTGAGGGTCACATTAGGCGCGACAAACTGGCCACGGAGTACGCCAGGACATGCCCGGAGGCTCAGCGCTGCATCCAGCACGAGAGCCGCGGCAACCCCAACTCGGCAGACTGCCGTCTTGCCAAGGACTATGCTGCGCTCGTCAACTTCATCGACTTAAAGTTCACCGAACACAATGTAAGAAACTTTGAGTAATTCCTTTATAAGGGAATATGTTAACTCTCGCCATTGTAGGGCAGAACTGCACTGCATCTCAGCTTTTTGGGAGGGGTGATACAGCCAGCCTTACCAATTCGCCCCTAATTGAGTTAGAGCTCCGATTTAAAAAAGAAACGAGCGTGCTGCTTGTGACGAAAGAAGTCATTAATAGCCGATTTAAGGTCCTGGGTTAGTTAGTAGCCCCTGAAGTCAGATAAATGACCCAAAAATATCCAAATTGCGTTGCTGTTATTCTGTAAATCCCAAGGGGGATGGAAACACTGGCGCGAGTTTAACGTTAAAGGGATACTATCACCTAAAAACTAAAAAAATATATGTGATAGAGCCAGTTTCTCCTGTTTCCCCAGTCCAGTACGTTCGGAAAAGTTCGCCCTCATTCGTTTGCAATCTTCATATAAAGTTTTGTTTTCCGCAAATCCATTTCGAAGTTACCGTTTAGTGTGCATTTTTAGTATTTTCGTGCGGTACCTACTTCTCGGGCGATACCATTCCTAGCTTCGTACGGTTTTCGAAGAAAAAGGCAAATAAATATCTTTAAAGCAAGATTGAAAATGATTGAGGACAAAGTTCTCAAAACTGACATTACTGTTTAAACAAGAGAAACTGGCTTAATCACATACCAAATTTTGGTGATGTTATCCCTTAACTGTAGTCACCAGCATAATACCTATTGGTTGCGATTATCTGTAAAAACAAAACTGTAAAACAATTAACCGACACCGAATCGATGCTTGCAAGCAGATACGAACAAGTTATGTTAATGATGTGTCGTAGGAATGTCCCTGAAAGCAAGTTGCTAATACTCTTTTCTTCTATTGCAGCCGTCAACGTATTTCAAGAACGTGTCCTACAGCCTGGACTTCTTCGCCAAATACATGCTCTGGCCATACATGAGCAGCGATTATTTCGTCGAGAATCCCAGACACAAAGTAAACATCAAGATGCAGCTGCATCCTTACAAAAATGGGATGAACCTTACCATCGTCAAGCCTTCAGAGAACACCAAGTTCGAGGGTGTGCCGCTGCCGTTCAACATGCTTTACGAGCCTGGACTGCTGACGATGCGCAAGTCCATCCACAAGAAGATCGTGGACAATCTCTATGGCGTTGACAAGACAGTATGCCTCTTCGACAGTATGGTGGTGAAGACCTACGATAACGTGACGCTGGAGAGTGTGCCGACCGACTGCTGGACGCTGCTAACCGGGGACAGCAGTGGAATCAGCGACATGGCTGTCTACGGGAAGGTGGCGAACCATCAGTCGGGGGTACAAATCATTGTGAACGGTGTAGTCATCGAGATGTTTACCGGCAGCCTCAACCAGGTGATGGTAGACGGCCAAAGGAAGAGCCTGTCTGATGTATCGGAGGTCAACGTCCTTGACAACACCAGCGGAAAGATCTCCGTCAAGGTCAAGATGCTGGCGGGGGACACTGTCAAGGTGATGCTGCCCGAAGACTACGTTGAGGTGTGGATAACCAAGGAAGGCATCCAGATCCACGCCTCCTTGCTGGCCTACCGCGATCGGTTGCGCGGCGTATGTGGCAACTTCGATGGTGAGCAGAAAGACGATATGGAGGCATTGAGCGGCTGCGTCTACAAGGACGGTCAGAAGTTCTACGAGTCGTACAGGAAAAAGGATGGTCAAGACCAGTGCAAGCCGGTGATTCCCCATGAGCACGACTGTGTTTTCCCGTCCGCTCAGGGTAGTCAGAGCCACGGGTAAGACCCGAACGTTCGGCGCTACTAGTGCTATACCTGAAGGAAGGCGAGCCTTTGCGGCTCCCCGTCTCTCACCGTCGACCCGAACACACCGACCTACGCATGAACTGGACAACCCTTCTTCTGTATCACGCTTATGCCCGCAAATGTTATCAATATTAATCGCCGGGGATTATCCGTCGGTGTTCTGTTTATATGTATGTGATTGCAAATAAATGGCCGCAGTTAATTGCACGTGTTTTACTCATGAAGCAGTATCTTCAGAAGCACCAGAACCGAGGACGTTGTCTCGTACAGATATTTGCACCTCAGATCGGGAACATGAAAACATGATCGGAACATGAAATTGAAATGAAACGTTGCCGCCACTTGTAGTCACCGGCTGATGAATGATGACCAGATGTCCATGAAGACAGCAACGTATTCGTATTTAAATTTGTACTCAAAGGTGCTCCGATTTCACCCAAATTTGCATACAACTAGCACAATAGCGTCAGTATATAGCGTACCAAGTTGCATCCCTTTATCCACGACAGTTTGGCCTACAGGGGTCAAAATAAGTCAGAGGGATCGAAAACAGGGTATTGCATAACTTCTTCCCTAATTAATCTAGAGGGACGAACAAAAACACCAAAATACTCTTAAGGATACCAGAATCATGCACAAACTGAGACTCGACCAGCTTGGGTAACCGTTTGACCTCAGATCTAAATGGCTCTTTTTTGAAAATACGGAAACTATTTGCGAGGTACTCCATAAACTATCAGAAAACGTATCCACAGATGATAAAAATCACCATCCCGAAGTGACCGAAAATCATGCACAACTAAACGGATGTCTGTCACGACACCACATGTCCGTCACTCTGTCACCGTTTGACCTAAAATCACCAATAAACGTAAAAATAACGTTATTTGCCTAAAACTACGATAGCGCATAACTCACAGTTTAATTAAGACCACGATTCGTCTCGGCACCAGACGATTCGCATTAGCGAATAGATGTGCACAATTACAGTTTTTATATGTATGGGAAGGCGGGGCAATGACGACACCTTAAGCATTTTTGTTCATAAGTCGGGGTATTGGCGACCCAGGATGATGATTTAAATATCATTGAATAGTCAAGAAAATCAGCTTTCAACCAGAATAAAAAAATCCGATGCAGATCAATGTCCACAAAATTTGTAGGGTGTTGAAAAAAGTGGTAAAATTCAAAATGCCCAAAAAACGTTGGGTAATGCCGGACACATGGCATTAACCTATTGTATACCTTTCGTTAAACTATACAATTTCAAGGAATACCTGCCTAGGTATGTAAAAAGGTGTTTTAATGTCATTAAATTCCAATCACACTGATTGCGACTTACGTGATCTTCTATAAGAAAGAAATTAATGCTTTTGCGAAAAATGTTTCCTTTTATGTGTTTGCTGATTTGTTTAAAGAAAATTCGAAACTTTGCTTTTAAATATTGCAACAATAGACTCATTGTAAATAAGAATGAACACCAAAACTAAAATAAAAACGATATGCATTAGGGGCCCTAGCTATCATACAAAAGGGGTAATGCCGGACAGCCGTCCGGCATTAACCCAGTGTTAGTGATATCGTGGAATTCACATGCAATGAAAACGCAGTTCTCATAAGCATAACTTTTGCCACAATTAACATAAAATATGCATATCCTGGCAAGGATTACTAGACAAACATTTGAGGATAAGACGGATGTCCACAAGACCGGCTGCATTATCGTTTAACCCGCGCCCCGCTGGGCCTCCTGATTTTCCACGCCCTGTTGGGGGGTGTTTTAACACCTCCCCTCTAACTCGGCTCCTGGGCCACGTAGCGACAAGCGGTAAGCGGCATTCGAAAGCACGTCAAAAATCATTTCGAAACTATTTGTATCATTTTTTCGCTTAAAACAATATTGAGGTCGCCAGAGGTCAACGAAGGTCAAAATTTCTAAAATATTAACCATTTGGGAATTTCCGCTATTATCTCGGGAACTATAATAGCTAAGAAGAAGAAAAACAGTAGAAAGCTTTTGTAACGCTCTTTCTTCAACGTTTCGTCAGATTTGACCTCAGGTCAATAGTTTAGGCTTCAGAGGTCATCAAAGTTCAAAATGGCTGTTTTCTTGGAAAAAGT
>JARFNZ010108804.1:0-21505 GCA_031763405.1 Balanus nubilus | reverse complement strand
ATGCTTGCCCCACCGCAAGCCAACGAACCGCCTAATCCTTTTGCCGCTTTAGATGATGCACCTAAAATTGTCGGCAAATGTCTTAACTTCATCATTAAGCTAATAATTTTGGTGAAAGGCGAAATTATTAATGCCGCCGCATAACTCAATCCTGCAGCTGCGATTGAAAAGCCTAAAACACCCGCCGTACCGACCGCAATCCCTTTTGCCAATTTAGGGTTTTGTTCAATCCATTCTTGCGCTTTGTTAATCCAGGGTGTAACTTTTTCAATTAAATCGTTAATAACAGGCAGAAGTAACTCTCCACCAGCTGTTGTGACCGCGCTTAAATTGTTTTTTAGCAATTGCAATTGATTGGCTGTTGTTCCAGACATGGCATCAAACTGAGCTTGCATGGAACCTGCATATTGGGCTTCGTCACCATCCATTTCCAATAACTCTTGCACGCGATCTAGGTTGTTAAGTAAAGGAGCAAGTGTTGGACCGACATCTTCACCGAAAAGTTGTTTCAGCATCGATACTTGTTCTTCTGGTTTTACTTTTTTAATTGCACTTAACAAATCTGTGATTGCACCTGTTGCATCTTCTTGCATTTTTTTTGCCATTTCGGTCGATGAAAAACCCAGTTTCTCAAAAGCTTTTTGTTGCGTTTTCGTTGCCGCTTTACCTGATGTCATAGTCGTAATTAATTTT
The DNA here is from genome assembly GCA_031763405.1 of Balanus nubilus. Classification (NCBI taxonomy): domain Eukaryota; kingdom Metazoa; phylum Arthropoda; class Thecostraca; order Balanomorpha; family Balanidae; genus Balanus; species Balanus nubilus. The sequence continues at coordinate 20,812 of JARFNZ010108804.1, read as the reverse complement.
TTGATACCTGTTGACGCAACTTCTGGCGCAATACCAACTTCAACGAGCGACGATCCAAGCGCCGCAATTTCACCCGACGCAAGTCCACCAACCTCTCCAAGTGGACCAATACGTTGGACGACTTCTGAAATTTGCGTTGCCGAAGCCGCTCCTTTGTTTCCGAGATAGTTAATTTTGTCTGCCAGTTCGACAACTTCTTTTTGGTCCATTTTGAAAGCCGCTCGCCATTCGGCCATTAACTGTCCGGCTTCACCGCCTGATATATCGAAAGCGACGCCCATTTTCGCAGCGTCTTCACCAAAGTTCAGTAACTCTGATTTATCAACGCCACCTTGACCACCCGCAGCAACTAATTCAGCCAGTTCCTCTTTCACCATCGGTATTCGTTTTGACAGTTCAAGAATATCTTTAGACATTTGTTGAAATTGTTCTGGCGTGTCAAAATCGACAACTTTTTTTACTCCGGCCATCGCCGATTCATACTTCATCGCCTCATTAATTGGAGACGCCAACATTCCTGCGCGTGCGATATTATCAAAAATGGCACCTCGTGAACTATCCTTCCAACTTTGCACTTTACTCTCTAATGCGCGAGCTTTTGATAAAGACCGGTGAGCTTTTTCCGTTCGAGCAAGTTGCGCTTGCAGTCGTCTTTGTTGACTTTCATATTGCTTGCTAGACATCTCACCTTTTTTATAAGACTGATCGAGCTTCCTCATTTCCATGTTCAAATCGCGAACTTTACGATTTAGCGTGTGAATGTGAGTGCCCCCACTAGCAAAGGTATTGTTAAACGTAGACGACCTCTTCCCGTCTAATTCGAATGCTACGTGATCTTGTTTCCTCGACAAATTAGCTCACCTACTTTCTATCAAATTCTCCAATCATTTCTGCCCAATCTAATAAATCATCAATCGACATCGATAAATAAATATCAATACCTGTATAAGTCAATCGAGATAATGACAAGATAAGCTTTTGCAAAGTCTTTTTATGTTTGGATCGACCTAGTCGCCCATCAAAAAATTTTGAACATGCATCGTTACGTTTGTAAATTGGTTAAGTGGCAATGATGTGATAACATCGTGTGATACTTTTGCGGCCTTAGACGCAAGAATGGATTGATAATTTTTAGAATACATATCTGGAAGCATGACACCGCCGTCTTTTTCGATTAATCGATATTCGCGTTCCGCCGCGATAACATCTGCCCCTGTCAAATTCTCTAAATCAAAATGTAATTCCGTAACTTCTTCGCCTTTCAAATTCTGCACGGGCTTTTTTAATTGAATTTTCATTTGAATTCCTCCCTCTTTTTATGTAAGAAAAAAGAGCGCTCGAAAGCACTCTTTACTCCATTCCTAATGCGATTCTCACCTTTTGCATGTAATCTTCTCCATCGATCAAGCAAATATAATTGAGCTTGTCGACTTCTAAAATTGTTTCACCGTCTTGAACGACTTTGATGTACGTAACTTCAAACTCGTTACTCGATTCTGTCCCTTCGCCAACTTCTCGTTTACCTAGGTTCCCCTTTTTAACAAGAACTCCAAGTACAACTTTTTCGGCACCCACCTCGTATGTTCCAGTCCGAACATCTTGATTTTGTGAAGCCGATCGGAATTCTAAACGGCGAATGCCTGGTTTCATCAACTTGATTGAATCTTTAATCATCGTGCGCCAATTAATCGTTACGGTCATGCTTGTGAAATGACCAAAAATAGGTAAGTCTAACTCACCAGCAATTCCAGCGCCTTTCAATTCTCTCGTTAAATATTCAAGTTCCGGTAGCTCGACATCTGCAATGCCTGCTAATTCACCGTTCTCGTCATACCCTCTATAGGCAACTAATGTTTCTGCAACTGACATTGTATCCCTCCTTATTAATCAAATAACCCGTTCAAATATTCTGGTTCATACTGCAATTTAAAATGAATTACACGGCCTGGCGATGGTGGTGTCATTTTTAAATCGAACACCATCTTCCCGTCCATTAAATCTGTTAATGGATTGTCGTCTCTTAAAAAACTTACTTGCGCACCTAATAAATATTGTGGTGTAAGACTGTTCAGCCACATATTCGCGCTGTCTACGACTGACTCGACTAAACGTCGGTTCGTTGGATCGTCAATTTTTGACCAATGGCTAAGAATTAATGAATTCGCAACCCAGTCAAACATACGACGAATTGACAAGAAAGCGTCTTTAGGGTCTGATACAGCAGGATAAACCGCTGTACGATTGCCCCATGCAACGTGGCCACCAATGAAGTTAATAGCTGTCACAATCCCTTGTCCATTCAAATAGTTCGCTTGTTCATTGTCGAGAACAATTTCATTTCCTTCACTATCGACTAAGCCATTCATTTGTGCGTTTCGATTTGATGGCGAACGATAAGGTATGCCATCATTCTCGGCATCAGTCCGATTAATCAGCCCTGCTAATTGCGTAGAATAATGAAACACTTTGTCGCCGAGTTGTACCATTGGCCAGACGACCTTTTGATTGTTTGACACGTAGTTATTATCATTTTTCCATTTTGGTACATCTGTATATCTACGAATTGAAGGATCAGCATCACAAATAGCATGACCTTTAAAATGACCGTTTGCCATTTTCGCCTTCATAACCGCCGCCACTTCTGGATAATGCGAATAACCTGGCGCAATCAATAAATTCGGAACAAGTCGCGTCAACGGAAATACGTTATTAACTGATTCTAACCCTTTCGTTTCCATTGTTTCGGTGTCGATACCGCCAATAATATCTGCTTTGTCGATTGTTTCGGGCATGACTTTATCATACGTAGCTGTCCCTTTTTTAATATTGCTTAATGCTGTAATAACGATGCCTTCATCTGTTCGCGTAACAACGTAATCAACGCCGTCTTCGTACTCCTTTCCTTCATCCCCAGTTAATCGAATTGTTTGAGGAATAATCGTTTCATCTTCTAAAATTGCTTGGTCCTTCACGAAATCGACAGCTTGATCAGCGACTGTACTTTTTGCTTCGTGTGGATCTAAAACGTTGATGATAACAAGTGGAGCCACGTTGTATAAAACAAAATGTGAATAGATTGCTTCGCAAATCGTGTAAGACTTCCAATCATCTGAATATCCAAATTGTTCAACCGCTTCTGCATAGTTGTAGCATAATGTCGGGCGATTGATCGGCGCTGGATTTTTTGCGAGATGAATCGGCGCTGTTCCGACAACTACTGTAAGTCCCGCGGTACTGACAACAGGCGGTGTAATAGCTGTAGGCACTTCACTTGTGTATACGCCATGTTTATACATTTGCATTCACTCCTTTCAATACTTCTTGATAAGCCACATAAACGATGCCCTTTTGATTACGTAAGTCTTGTTCTACTTTTGGCAATTGATTAATATCGACCATTAAATGTTGCAATAACGGAAATCGTTCAAATGCTTCTTGTAAGTAATCTGGGCGATTCGTTCCGATGAAAACCGCACCATTTTTCAATTGATGATTTAGGTCTGGTCCTACATACATATATCGTTTCTTTGTTTTCGTTTTCGGTAAAATTACTTTAACCAAAGTTTAACGCCTCCCAATCTACTTCTTTTTTAACTTCTTCCATTCGCCATTCGGTGTACAACTCACCGTTGAAATACGGCAATGGCTGTTCTTCCGGTAATACAAGTTCTGGTGGCGACTGTAAAATATAGCGCTTGTGCAAGGTCACTAACTTAAGTAACGATTGTTCAATGCGATGTAACATGTTAATTACATCTCGCCAACCGTCTTGTCCTTGCATTGTGTAAGCACCCGCAATAATTTTCACTTTCGCAATACCGCTTTTCATTGACATGAAGCGTACGATGATTAAAGGAAAGTTAGATTGTTGCGGATTAGTAAAAGGAGCGCCGTCTGCATATACAGTCGGCACTCCTGTTCCATCACCTTTCACTTCTAGGCTGTAGTCTTTCACAACCTTTTCAATATGACTCATTAAATCATCAATAAGTAAAACAGGATTCAATACGTAATCCCCCTTAAAATATTATTCACTTCATGATCCATTCGACGTGCGAAAACTTCTAACATTTTATCAGTCACATCTACATTTATAGAGTCGCGCGACAACATTTGTGCTGCACTCGGTCCGTAGCGCAACTGGATAGGATAGCTTTTCTTTGTGCGACGATTAAAGACACCGACAAACCCATTTTGCATTCGGGCAATGAAAGCTCCTTTTATCGTTCCGCCACCACCTCGCTTCAGTACAGCTGCCTTTACAGGACGCTTTCTTTTCAAGGGTCTCGTTGGACTGACCTTAAAATTAGTAAGCCGAATTGGAGAACCGACCGATTCTACAGCTCCATGTAAATCTCCTGGTCGCGAGCGAACAATCTTCATCGTAGAACGAATATCACTCGCTTTCCCATGATATTCTTCTCGCACTCGGCGCACTCCTGCTGTGCGTGTTTGAGTGAGCGCTCGGTTAATGGCCCTAGACGCTGCACGTGGCGCAGCCCCCGGGATGCCTTGCAACAGTTTTTCCGCTTCTTCTACACCTGTCATACGTATCATCCGACATGAACCTCTAATACAATCTCTAAAATTCCGCCGTTAGAAATACAGTTTTTCACCAGAAACCACTCATCATTGACAACCATTTGTTGCCCTTTTTGCGGTCGATATCCTAAATCGTCTTCACGACAAAAAAGAGATTCCTCTAAATTTTGAATCCCATCGTCAATAATCTTTATACTAGATGCCTTCCTATCGCGAAAGGTGTCTCGGTCAAACATGACCTCGATTTCAATGCCATCTACAATCGCGCGTTCGCCGAATTCATCCAAATTAATAAAGGTTGAAAAGTCATTACGTTGCGCATCTTTGAAGGTGATGATTTTACTCATCGAAATACTCTTCCGCTCGTCCGGATGCGATAATTTCATCAATCACAACTGACTTTTTCGCACCTTTTGTAATTGGCACTTCTAATTCTTCTGACATCACGCGCAACTCATCTAAAGTATATTCATCTAAATCTTGACGAATGTCATCAGACTCACTATCGATCGACACTGATTCTTCTGGCATTTTTCCCAGTGGTTCTTCTCGGGCGACATATTCTACATAACTCGCCCATCCCTTTCGAACAAATTCTTGTTCAAGCGCTGCATCTAACTCATAACGACTCCCGATTTTGTATTCCTGTCTATTATGGCGAATGTTCCACTCTTTAACTTGAATCATGGGCCATCGCTCTTTTCGACGACTTTCGCTGTCAACCAACCATTAATATTGTCTGGTACAATCAACGGATTAGAAATTAATTCTTGCTTCATCGACGATCCTGTTTCAAGGTTGGCAATCATGCGTGGCACCCACTCCGCTTCATACGTTTCAGCAATACCGTCACTATTGAAGAGCGAGACCGCTCCGAATGCTGTTTTCCCTTTCATATTCGTCGACGCGAGTAAAATTTGACCTTCTGGAATGAGCGCTTGCTGTTCTTTCGTTTCGTTTCCAAGCTTATCAATCGCAACACCTTCCACCCACTCATTGTATGTGTACAATTCCAAACCACTTGAAAGTTGCCCGAGGTACATGACACCGCCAGATACAAACTCTGGTTTAACCGCCATGTATTCATTTCGACGCGACTCTAATTTTTCTTTGACTGCGGGATGTCCCATGAATACTTTCGCAACGTCTGGTGCTAAAATGAGCACGTTCGGCACTCCGCCACCGTCGCGGAGGACGTCGATGCGCCAATCTTCAATGTCTTCAATTGGATCTACGACATAACCGCCATTTCCATCGCTCGCATAGTTGTTCCAAACATCATTTCCTGATAACGCAACTTTGTTTTTAAATCCAAAATCAATAACGTCAGATACACCATCACCGATCACGTCGATTTTCCCTTCGAACAATACTTGACGAGACATATATTCAAGACGGCGTTGAATCTCATCTTGCATATCCACCCAATTTTTTGCGAGCATTTCTGCATGACGCTCTTCCGGACTGCGCGTCGAATACACATTCTCGCCAAATGAAGCTTTTTGTAAATCCGCTGCCGTAATGAGTCGTGCCGGCTTTAACGTCGCTGGCTTATATTCTGATACTTCATAACCTGGCATTTGTGACACTTTACCAGGAAGTAAAGGCGATACAATTGGCGCCATTGCACGGCCACCTTTACGGTATTGCACTTCTACTTTCTCAGTAACAAATTTTTCTGTTACTGAGAAAAATGTAGAGTTCAGAAATGTTTGTGGCTTTGTCACGCTATCAAACGCTTGTAATAATTCCTTTGTTGAAAAGTCTGTGTTCATCTGTTGTTTGCCTCCTTAATATTCACTACGGACATGAAGCCCGATTTTTCGCATCGCTGGAAGATGTGCATCAATGTCTTCTGCGATTAATTGCTCTTTGTTAAAAGTTCCTTCGACGTAAACGACCGCTTCTTGCTCTTCTTCTACGGCATCAACATCAGTTGCGATAATTCCATACACTTCTGCATCTTCTGTTCCATCAAGCGCCTTTACTTCGCCATCTGCCATAGCCACAAGCGTGCCTTTAAGCAATGTCTCTCCTTTAGCAACTGTCACTGGAAGTGTGACGAGTCCAATCGGCGATGCTGGTAATGCATCGTACACAATTTCTGCTGTTTTCATTTTATTGTCCTCCTCGCATTTTATTCATAAGATTCGCAATCGTATTTGTCTTCTTTTCTGGCTCCTCTAATGGATCGCCTGTATTTCCGATTTGCTCTAACACTTTCGCGTCCTTGCGAATATTTTGCATTTGCATTGTAGACACTTCTTTTTCTTGTTTGATCATCTGAACAGCAAGTGACTCGGCCGTCATAGATGGCTCTTCATATTTTGCTTTTTCAACTAAATTTTCAAACCCTGGCTTCGCAATCTCTTCGATGTTCTTCATGCGCTCTCGTTCTTCCTTTTGAGCGTTCTCTACAATCTCATTTACGAGCTCAGGATATTTATTCATTAACTCTTCTACTGTTTTCACATCATCATCTCCTTTTTCTCCGTCTACTTGTTGCGCCTGTTGTGCAGGTGGCAAGGTATTTTTAATTGGCTCTTCCGCCACTTTCGGTTGCTCAAACGTCACTGGAGCATTTTTGAATTGGGGCATCGATACACCGTTGACTTGCAAACCTTCCGCGGATGCAACGATATTTACAACATCATCCACTTCCACGCGGTCCGCAAAACCTTTTTCAACCGCTGTCTGTGCATCCATCCATGTTTCTTCATCGAGCATGTCAATGATTTCATCACGATTAATGCCTGTTCGCGCTTCGTAAACATCGACAAGTGAATCTCTTACTTGATCTAGCACGTCCGCTACTTTTCGTAAGTCTTTCGCTTCTCCAACACTGAATGTCAAAGGATTATGAATCATCATCATGCTACCGAGCGCCATTTCAATTTCGTCACCGGCCATCGCAATGACGGAAGCAATCGACGCCGCCCATCCTTCTACTCGTACTAACACTTTCGCGGGATGATTGACAAGTGTTGAACGAATGGCAAGTCCATCGAATACTGAACCACCTGGCGAGTTAATGCAGACTATTAATTCATCAATATCGTCACCAAGTGAGGATAATTCGCGCGCAAAACTAGAAGCCGACGTCGAATCACCCCAAAAACTTTCGCCAATTTCACCATATATGTTAATCGTCGCCGTCGTCTCGCTCGTCTTTTCCATATTCCAAAACTTGTTCTTTTTCTTCATCTACTAACAAACCTCCTTCTCGCATCATTTTTTCTTCAATAGCTCGTGTTCTAACGTTTTTCGTAAAGTCACCGCCTGCAAGTGAAACTGTTTCTTGCGCTCTCGTCGTGAAACCGTTCTGTACTCGTTTTTCTGCTGCATTGACTTCTCTTAACGGGTCAATTTGTCCTTGTGATGGACCATTCCACTCAGCTTGACTGTAAGCCTTCCTTGCCAACGGGTCCGTGAAGTAACTCGGTGCATAAACGCGACCTTTTGCAATTGCTTCCGTTAACCACTCTTCATAGATTGGCTGGCAAAAATCATTAGCCAACCATTCCCGGCGCATTCGGAACATTTTCCATGCTTCCAAAAGAGCACCCCTCGACGCAGAATACGAAGACGTGAAATTTTTCAATAGCAACTCATACGGTATTTCCAATGCTGCGCCGATTTGGCGACACATCGCTGTTGCAAAGTTTTCGAAACCTGAGTTTGGACGTCCTGGATCAGACTCTTGAACTTTTTCGCCTTCACCCAGAAAAACAATATTTCCATTTCCGGTCTCGATTGACTCTTCGTTGTCGTCATCCATTAAATCTTCTTCTGGAATGCCACCAAACATATCGCCTGATGTAGCATTTGATTCGGAAGTGATGAAAAATGTATGCATCGCCGACAACACTGCTGCCATTAATTCCGCGTCGGTATACCGCGCAAGTTGTTTCAATGTTTCAATGACCGGTGACAAAATCGGAACACCACGACGTTGCTCTGGGCGTTCCGCTTCCATCAAGTGCAAAACGTTTTGTCGTCCAGTCGTTTTGCCAAACTTTTCGATACGAATCCATTCATTCCGCATCGTGTTTTCGTTGTTTGGATGATTTTTAGCGATATGGTAAGCGACAACTTCGCCCCAATCGTTAACTTCCACTCCATTGTATAGACGGACACCTTCTTGCTTTCCGGAAGGAGTACAGACACGATCAGCTTCAATAATCTGAATACGCAAATCATACACTTGTCCAACTCGTTCACGAATTGGAAGCAAAATAAAAACGTCTCCACTCATCATCTGAGATAGAAACGCTAACTGTTGTAATTCATAGAAGTTGTGCATCCTTTGCATATCACAACTAATATCTTCTGCCCATAACTTAAACTCTCTTTCTACTTTTTGTTCCCATTCGTTCGCCTCTTCAGGAGTCATACCGAGATACTCAGCATCAATCTGCGGGTTAAGATGAAGCCCCGAACCAACGACATTCGTTCGCAACGTTTTAATCGCACTTGTTGCAATCGGAGCGCCCATGTAAAGGTCACGTGACCGTTCTCGCAACAAATTCACGTTCTTTTCGATATCAACTAATGCAGAACCCGATTTTGTTTGCCACCCCGCAAGACTATTTTTTCTTCTTGACGCGCCGTGTTGAGAGTAATTGCGCATTACGTTAATCGATTGTCTCGCCCTCATACGTCGCATGGCATGTATTGGTGATATCGCCGCAATCGCTTTATCGAGTACATTCATTTCTTCACCTCATTTCTACAAGTCACGCGGAATCATCCGCTTCATGCGAATACCAGACCGCCGTTGCGATAGCTTCGCAACACGTCGCTCCCAAAATTCAATACTTTTCCGAATTTCAGACGCATGAACACGAGTTAATGATCGTGAGCCCATTTGATATGTTTGACCAGTAGATACAGCTAAATCTGCTTGTTTCCACGCTTCTAAATGTTCTTTTGCGCTCTTTAATTCTTCCAATCGACTCATTATCTTCTCCCCCTTACCGAACGTCTTCTACGCTTTTTACCTCTTCTTACTTCACTCACTTCTGCCATTGGATATGTTTTATCCGTTTCTAAGTTTGGATTTAGCATTTCGAGCGCCGCTAATGCATACACCCGAATATCCAAAGCTTCATTTCGCTTTCGTATTTTTACCCATTCTTGATATGGCTGTCCGTTTTTCGTTTTTACGACCAACTGTTCCGCGGTCAACATTTCAAAGAACTCCTTATCATAACCTCGCCCTTTCGGAAAATGACAAAATAAAGGACCAGGTTCTGATACATGCAAACTATTAATGACTTTTCGCTTACCTTCGTTGACACCTAACATGATTAAGTGTGGTCTTAGTGGTTTTGGACGCGAATGACCAGCAATCAATGGATCGTGGTCACCTGCACGTGTCGACTTTCCTTTAATCGGGAAAATTCGACGATGGACGCGCTCTTTTGTGAAGCGATACACTTCTTGCGTATGGTGTCCACCTGAGTCGATGAACGTCGCAGCGATTCCGTATCGTTCGCCATTCGCCTTTGTCCAGGTACGCGAAAGGAATTGATCGAGTCGTTCCCAAACATCAAGTTGGTTCAAGTCACCGTGAATCTTTTCATAAATGATTCCCCACGATTCTTGACCTTCTCCCCAACCAATCACTTCTACTTCGAAACGGTCGTCTTGTGTATCGACTGCAGCTGTTAAAATCTTCACTTCATTCGGTACATCTGCTCCGTATTCTTCTGCACGTTCTAAAAATTCGTTATCATCTAAATCCTGTTCAGGCAGGTCATCCCATGTTTCGCCAAGCGTCGTGTTCACCCACACCTTCAATGTGTCCGGATTATTTTTAGCTTCTTTAAATTCTTGAATGATTGTTTTCCAACGTTTCCATGGACTCAACAGCTCGTTAAGATGAAAACCTTTAATACGTGCATTTGGTACTTTGCTAATCCATTGTCCTTCTTGCATTTTCCATTCAAACTCACCGTGAAGCGCGCCACACTCTACACAAGCATGAGCGACACTTTCAAATGATATTTGTGGCCACCTTAACGATTGCAAGTGACCACACGAAGGGCACGGCAAATGATAATAATCTTGTGTACTTTTTTCAAACTCTCGTTCAATGCGCGATGTGCCTTTATTCGTTGGTGTCGAGACTTTAATAATCTTTTTATTGTGGAATGTTGTTGTCCGCTTTTCAGCAAGCGCCAACGGGTCACCTTCTTTTCCCGCAGAAATCGGAAACCGGTCTACTTCGTCTGCCAACAAAATACGAATTGGACGCGACGCAAGTCCAGCCGGTGCGTTAGCGCCACCGAGTGCCAAATAGCCACCGGGAAACGACTTGTATAATACGGTGTTTCCGCTATCTCTCGCTTTTGGATCGGCCACACGTTCACGTAAAACAGGCGTGTCGCGAATCATTGGCGCAACACGCTCTTTAGAAAATTCTTCTGCTTTGTCCAATGTCGGTTGAATTAACAAAATTGATGCGGGATCATGAGCAATATGATAACCAATCGTATTCAGCAGCAATTCTGATTTACCAACTTGTGCAGACGACATAATGACAATCTCTTCGTAACGATTGTCTGTCACTGCATCCATTATTCCTCGTTGGAATGGCGCGCGGTCTGTTACCCATCGACCCGATTCAGCAGACGCTTCTTTAGATAAAATACGATGCGCATCCGCCCATTCTGAAACAGTTAAGTCTGGCGGTGGTGGCAAAATCGTTTGAACGAGATTACGATACAAATCAATCGTTTCGCTTCGCACCATTTCGTTTCCCACCTTCCAATTCTTCTTCCGTTAAAAACATGACGTCCGATGAACGAGCATAATATTCAGCTGGATCATACTCTTTTAATTCATTCAATGCGACATGAACGTTGTCTTTCACAACTGCTTCGATTTCTTTCAAATCATCCATCGGTAAAACGAGAGGCGCAACCTTTGACGGCAACGACATTAAGCGTGAGCGAAACGCACTCAACATATCACTCGTAATCGCACGCACATCTTCCGAACGATGCAGCTCTCCTTTAATGATGGCTACTTCTAATTCAGTTTTTTCTCGTCTCGCTCGTGTCCAGAGTGCTTGTTCAATATTGTTGTCAATTTCTTCACCGTCTTCGTCTACCGCTTTCGGCATCGTTTCCAATGCTTCATCGATTTTATATTGAATATATTGCAAAATCGACTGCTTTAGATGATATTTACCACGATCAACGCGATGAAACGCCCCTTCATTTGTCAATTGTTGCACGCGACGCTCCGATAAATCGAACAATTTCGCTAAGTCTTTTGTGGTGACATGTTCTGCTAAACCTTGATATGACAACGCTTATCACTCCTTTCACAAATTATTTCCCGAAAAAACAGTGCGAAACCGAAATGAAACGAAATCCGCTATAACTAGGCGGTTTTCGGGCGCTCGCAGACCCGTAATGCGCTATTTTTCGCCAGAAGGACCCATAAAAAATGGAAAAAACGCATTTGATTTCTGAATATTCTTTCAACCGTAACAAGTTGTGTTAAACATTGATACTATTGCGATTGCTCATTTTGGTATTTAATACCTGTAAATTATTCCTTTTTATTTTCTTGAGTTCCACATAATTCATATTGTGTTGCACTCATTCAAACTTCGAAACCATTGATACATCAACATTTCTCGCCTTATTTAATCTGAATGCAACAAGTGACAAATTATGTGTCACTGATAATTTAGATGGTCTCAGCGAAACATAACGCAATGCCTTTCGTTCACGCTGATGGAAACGAAAACTTACGAATGGCATCGTCACGACTGTCTTGATTGATACCAATATAACGCAATGTGTAAGCTTCATCATCATGATTTAGAATCTGTTGAAGCAGCGCTATATCACGTGTTTGGCGATACATATGATATCCAAATGTCTTACGCAGTGTATGCGTACCTACTTCATACACCCCACAACTTTCGCATGCCCCCCTAATAATTCGATAGGCTTGATACCTTGATATGGGCTTGTTATCACCTTCTCTACTCTTGATTAAATATTCCTCGTCGGAGAGATCTGCAATGTAATGGCGCAGCGCTCGCTTCAACTTCGGATGGATTAATGTACGATTCAGCTTATCTCGTTTTTCTTCCCGAATCGTAATATAGTCGCCCCGTACATCTTTTACTTTTAATTTCAATATGTCCGATATTCGAAATGCCGTATGGATGCCAATCATGAACATAATAGAGTTGCGTTCATTCGTCGTTTTCAAATAGTCCAGCACCTCATGTAACTTTTGAGCATCTCGAATCGGTTGTACTACTTTCAAAAGATACTCACCCCACTTGCATAAAACCCCCATACAAATAGAAAAGGCGCACACCATAATCGGTGCACGCCCTGCAAGGGAGTTTTTCTCTGTAGTCTATGTCACTATTACTACACTATCAGTATCTCACATTTTAACCACTACAACCTGCCGTCATTCTGCCATTTCTTTAATAGAAATATTTTGAGATTTATTAATATCTTTCTCATTAAGTATTTTAGACAAATACTCCAAATATAATTCATTGTTCTGATCAATATGCTTATAATATTCAATGAGGTTCTTCGTTTCTAAGAAGACATAATTATTTTCTTCTTTACCGTTCAGCTTGTTAACCATCGCACCTTCGTAAGACTCTACTAATTCTTCGCCATAAGATATATATTTCAACTTATTATTTATCAAAGTGCTTGCATCTTTTATATTTACATCTCTCTGTTTCAAATCAAATAATGCATACTTTAACTTTTGAACTTCTATATATATTGATATTTGCTCTACTTTCAATTCATTCTTCCACTTTTACAATTTTTTATAGCTTTCATAAAAATCCGCATATTTAAAATCATTCACTAATAAGTCAGTAATATCTTCTACATATTCGATATGTCTATTAACATAAATCGCTTCTAATTTTCTTAATTCATAAAGAAGTTTTCTAGATTCTTGTATTGCATCTCTAGTATGATTCAAATATTGTTTCGTCTTTTCTTGTTCTAACATAATAAATGTAGTAATAAATATTCCTACGACACCTACAATGGCTCCTAAGTAACTTCCCCAGAAACTTATCCAGTTTCCTACATCTCCTGGAGCTGAACTAAATATACCAACTTTCATCATAAGAGCTACAAAAAATGGAGGAACGATACATACAAAAGGTAATACTACAATTAGTTTTTTATCCAAAGCTATTTTATTCTTCTCTCAATCTCAATTGTTGGGAAGTATTTAGCGTTCCATTCATTTTCTTCGGCTTCGTCTATATTAAACGATACAGACTGATCTGTTCCTTCATAATTTACAATCAGTGTTTCCCACCCTGTGTATTTGAGTAACTCGTCACTTAAATTGCTGTAAAACATACTTGCTAAATCTTTAAACTCCAACAATTCATGTGGCTTTATTTTTACTGTCACTTCTACCACCCCGTCATTCAACGAAGAAGAGATTAACTCATCTCCTCCGCCTAACGCATTCTCATCTATAATTTCAGGAAGTTGACTTTCCTGTAATTCTCCATTTTCTTCTGGAGTAAATTCAATCTCTTCATTTACTAGTTCCGAATTATTGACGCTCTCCTCGTCTGTCGCCTCGATACTAGTTTCCTCTCGCTGCTCATTCTCTACGTTGTCTGCAGATTCACTACATGCTGTCAGTAAAAATGAAGAAAATAATAGTAACATTAATTTATTTCTCATATTTCTCTCTCCTTTATACTTAATACCTATATAAAATACCATATTAAGTATAAATTATCTATATCTCTCAATTCCTAAGATGAACGAGAGTTTGTGGAGTGCATTAGATTTTATTCTATAATATTGTCTTTCTGACATATTCAATTCTGTATATACTTCATAATCATACATTGGCTCATCAATCACATATGCTTGAATAATAATTGCTCGTTCACGTGGTGTCAGTCGATTGACAGCTGAATGAATCCGATTCAGGAATTGAATTCTTTCACGTTCGTAGTCAACGTTCGCAATCGCTGCATCTGCTGTTGAGTCGCTTGTTGTTCCTGTATAGCTTCTCGGCATGAATGAGTAATCGGCCGTGATAGTTGGTATTCGATCAAGGCTCACTTGTAGTTTGTAAATACGGTATTTTTCTAATACACGTTCAACTGCCTGTTTCGTCGCTTTTTCGTCGATTTTCGGTAATAGTGTCAATTGTTCCATCATTTTCATCGCTCCCTTTTCGTTGAAAATAAAAAAGAGGACAGCAAATAATCGTGTGATTATCTGTTGTCCTCCAGTGTATCTGGTAGGCTATTCGATTTTTTGTCGTTCTGTTGAATCGACATACTTTAATTTTCCTTGATGCACGACAATCTTCACTTCGCCAAATTGTGGTTTTGGTATTTTGGTTTCTTTTCCTTCACAAATAATGATAATATATTCTCGCTTTTCATGCATGACATTCCCACCTTATGCTATAATCAATGGGATGTGATTTCAATCAATTTATGCTTTGGACTTCACAATGCGGTAGTAGCGCATTGTGGAGTCTTTTTTTATATTGCACTTCATAGCATTGATTGCCTCCTCGATCAACGAACGAGTGAACAATCAAACCTTCTTTTCCTCGTAAATCCTCTAAATAATGAATGGCGCATATATTGTCTTCTTTGATGGCCTTTTGTATCGCTTCTTCTCGGACTTTCACAATCGTTCCAACTTCATATACTTCTGGTGGTGCAATGTCGAATATCGATAATTGCTCCATTGATTTCACTCCGTTTCTAAAAGTTTGAAATTCGCCTGTCTGTTCGCTGCTTTTATTTCGATTGCTAGTGTTGTACTTGGACGCCACATCTGGATAAACTCGACACCCGAAGCGAATTCCTTACGTGGTAGATCTCCGTATCTCGGAAGGTGAAAATGACTTTTGAAATCTCTCCAAATCTCACTATATGCTTTACGGCTTAACTTTTTGTAAGCATACGATTCTTTGCCACCTAGTGTTTTCAAAGCTTTAGCATTCACTAAACTTTTCAATTGATATTCTTGTGCTGAATCAATGCGCATTGAATCCTTTAACATTCCGACATCAGATTCGATTTGCTTCAACTTTTGCGTGTTATCAAGCGCTGCACGTAATGCGAGCTCTAAGTCACCAATTGGTTGCTGTTGCGACTTGATGTAATCTTCCATGCGATTGTATTCCGCCAAAAATCGCTGTTTGAACTTGACTGCCTCACTTCCAGTGAAGCCCATAGCAAGTAAGGAAAACCCGTCTCGGTTCATAAAATATACTTTGCGCGAACGGCCATAACTGTCTGGCGAATCTCCTTCAATAAACATCTGCTCAAAATTGAGCACATCTTTTTGGAGATTGCGAATGTCACGCAATACATTTCGATGTTCTTTCCCAAACACTTCTGCAACCGATAAACTCGTCGTGACTGCGTGTTGATCACGCATGATTACTAATTCATTCATTTTTGTTCCCCCTTATTTGTAATCGATTCCCAGTCGAACGTTTCAATGATGTTTAACAGACGTTCCACAGTTGGCGATCGCCAAGCTGTCATGGCATAAATATGAGCGTCCGATGTATAATGGTGTGCGTTTTCCTTTAGGTGATTAACAGCATCGGCTTTGGTTAAAAACATCGTATCAGGTACGATGTAGGATTCTTTTTTAATAGGCGCCTCTGCAAAGTAACCATCTTCATTCAAGTTCTCCAACGACCATTCCCAAAGTTTCTCGAAGTCATAGCCATTATCATCGAAATCATTTCGAAAGTGCTGGCTTAAGTTGTAATGCTCTTTAAGGAATCCTTCTAACTCCTCGACGTTTTTGAACTCTGTAAAATCTCCGTCGCTGTGAAAATACGATACCTCGCAGTTGTCATACTCTGGATTGCCTGGAATCCAACGGTAATCTTTAATCACCCAAAATCTTGGTGCCGCTTGGCAATCGGTCGGTTGGTCTTTTAGTTCTTGCGCCAAATTTTTTAAAAACTTTACTGATTCGTTCATTCTTCAACCTCCTCCATTTCTTTCCACACTCTGAATCGTTGTTCGTCTGTCAGTTGCATCAGTCGATACACTTCAATTTCGCTCACTTCACGCCCTAGCTTTCGTGCGATAACTCCCGCTGGGACTTGTAAAGTACGGGCTAGAAACTCTTTCTCGACCAAGCTAAATGGTACTTCTCTTCTCATTTCATCACCTCATGCGAAAAATTGTTTTTTCGTACGATTTGCTCGCGTTAAAACGAAAGGCTCTTTTATGTCGAATGGTTCTCTCCTTTTACGCTGCGCGATTTGTTGCATCGACAAAATGCGAACTTTGTCATAGCGCGAACTTTCGTGAATGATGTGGAGCAAGTAAGAGATTCTTTCTCGACTGTTCAAACCTCTTGGCACATCAGATTCGCATGTGGTAAACACAACATCCGAACCTCTTATCGCTTCGAAATAAACTTTCATTGTAATCATCGCTTTAACCTCCCTTTTAACCAATATCCAAACTCGACAAGAGCTGTCCCAGCCGTGATGGTCATTAAAATCAAAACAATAATGGCAAATACTTGCTCCGTAAATGTCATTGCCTAATCGCCACCAATGATATATCTCTAGCTTCGATGCCCAATAATTCACCCAGTCGCAAAAATCGACTCATAACTGCTGCATATTGCAATTCTGTGGATTGATATGTTTCTTTGCGAATGATATAAGATAACGTCGCCAACTCTTCCATCACTTTCAAAAACTGTTTTGATGTCTCTTCGCAATAGTCAGATAAGCGAATAAAGAAAGTTTGTTCGAACTTTAAAAGTGCTCCGAGTCCAACGAGTGACATGAACGCCTGCTCGTATTGTTTAAATGTCGGCTGGTCCATAACTTTCGCAATTTCAATCGTCGTTCGAACAAGTTGTGATTGAATCGTTTGATTGCGCATCATCTTAGATTGCAACGCGAAATAGTACGGTAGTTCCTCAGTGATTCCTCGCATGTTTGTTCCTCCCTTTGTGGCAAATTCGTATTCCATTCTTAGTTGTATTCGGACGATCAGGACGATATCCTTCTCGTTTCAACATCGCAACTTCTTGCTTTGTAAAATGGCCATACACAACTAGTAATTGGCCGTCTCGCATTTTATAAAATCTGTTCACCTCGTTCACTCCTAGTTAGAAAGGTAAATCGTCATCGACCACTTCGAAGCTTGCGCTGCTTTCGGTTGTCGTTGGAAATGCGTGTGGCGCTTGATATGTTGGTGGCGCATAGTTTGGACTGTCTGATGTAGTAGTTGATGATGGTGCTGGGAATGCATGTGGTGTCGGTTGATAGTTCGATTGTGCTGGCGCTGTATTCGCTGAATCGCGTCGCGACTCTAAAAATTGCACGTTATTCACCACAATGTCCGTCGTGTAAATGCGTTGACCGTCTTTTTCGTAATTCCCTGTTTGAATGCGTCCCTCTACTCCTACTAGACTCCCTTTAGACAAGTAATTCGCCATGTTTTCTGCTTGCTTGCGCCAAGCGACACAAGTGATGAAATCAGCTTCTTGTTCACCATTCTTTGTGCGACGATTTACCGCTAATATAAATCGCAAATACGCTAAGCCACTTTGTGTATATTTCAACTCCGGATCGCGTGTTAAACGACCGACTAAAACAACCGCATTAATCATCTTTTACCTCCCAAAAATAACGCTCGAATGATACCTTTTTTATTCGCTCGATCTTGAAGTACTTCGCTGAGCATATCGTTTTGATTTTTCAAGCTATTAATCAAGAATTTCATGTTTCTAATCAATTAAGACTGTTGTGCTTCTAGCTTTTGATAATCTCTAAGTTGAGATTTCAACTCTTCAACTTCAACTGACTCCTCACTCCGACTTTTCAAATCTCTTAATTCCTCTGCAAGTGGCTGCACTATGCGGTCTACTCTGTCCACCCAATGCAAATCTTTAACAGCTTCTTGCACTGATCGGTAGCCTGCATTCGTCATTCTGTATCGCTTTCCGTTTATCATGAAATCCTTTACGATTCTATAAGTTCCTCCACCGCTAACTTTTCCGATGTACTTCGGCAGAACACTTTCGTGATTTTTAGGATTAATGTGGTACTTCGTGTTACCTTCAACGATGTAATACAAGTCGTCTTTTCCTCGATGCACCTCTTTCACTGTTCCTTTTTTGATTGGTCCAATGTCACATGCTAATTTAACTTGCACCTTTTCCACTTCTTATCACCTCAAACAAGTTATTTGAATTGAACGATTTTATCGTTATATCGTTCATCTATTTTTTCTCCGGTATCTGTCCGAATTTCAGCCTGGTCATCGATGTATAACTGACCAGGTATATTGCTTCGTAACTCTTTCCCGACTACTTTTCCGTTTTGAAAACCAATAATGACATCTGTTGATGTTCCGACAATTGGCGCTAACGTCGATTTCACTTCCATGTGTACTTCTGCAAGATCTCTTTTGTCATTACCTTGAATCGTAAGCGTCAAAGTCACTTTGCGTTTGTACTTTGCATTTGTATTTTCATCCGCGATATTCTCGTATACTTTTTCAAGTTCTGCTTGCAGTCTTTTTGATAGCTCACCGCCTGCGAACTGTTGCAAGTCCAACATGTTATCTCTCCTTCTCAACAACGACATAGCTCTCGGCCGAGTTGTCTAACTTTTTTAGCTGCTTTGCAATTACACTGGTAAAATTCCAATGGCTTATTTCGCCAAGTAGAATCCATTGCACAATTTGAACAAGATTGAGTAATCCAGTAATCAATTTCAGCAAGTATTTTCAAGCGATAGATTTGATTAACAGTTCTGACACGACGTTTAACGGTCGGTCGTACTTTGTGCATTTGGATCAATGCCCAAATCCTCCATGAGTTGTCTTCTCAATGCTTCTACGTCTTCTGATGTTTCATTACTCGCTGATTCTTCTACTGGTTCTGGTTCGCTACTGAACCAGGATGGAACTTGTTCTTCACGTTGTGGTTTGTTGTAATAAGGCTTTCTTTTTGATTGTTGCGCTCGTCTTTGCAATTCAGCTGCTTCGACGTCTGCAACTGTTTTATATTTTTTGTTAGACCAGTCAATCAAGATTTGGTTGACGTAATTCCACTTCAAAACGTTGTTTTCAATTGCAATTTTCATTGCATGTAAAACTAAATTTTCATTCAAGTCTTGAATCCATTGATCTATCATTTGACCGATATGCGGTGTCAAGATTCCAAATCCATTTTGCTCATAAAATGAAAATGCATTAACAACGTCAACGTTATTATGTTTAATATTTGTATTGTTAATACTGGTATTATTAAGACTTGTATTGTTAGTGGTTAGGTTTTGTAACGATAAGCCACTTTGCGTTACATCTTGTGACGTTACATTTTGTAACGGTACTGTTTCGTTTTCTTCTGTTAAGGTTACGTTTTGTAACGTTTGGTATTGTGACGATACTGCTTCATCGTTTCCGCTTTCTGTCGGGTTTTGTAACGTTACATTTTGTTTCGGTAACGTTGTGTTTATCGTGTAAACATTCTTTGTGAAGCCCGTTTCTGCGCGCTCACGATGTACGGTAATATAACCTTTATCTTCTAGCATTTTTCGATGGCGATTGAAGCGTTGACGAGAAATATCCAAGTCATGACAGACCAAATCAACACTCGGGAAAGCCTGACCTGTACCATCTGCAAAAGTTGTCAAATATGCATATATTGCTTTAGCCTCGATGCTTAACTCCACATCACGCATTACGATTTTTGGTACAATACCATAACCAGTAGCTAATAATCCTTGCATCTGAACTTTGCTCATGACCAAATCCCCCTTTCAACTGCATCGTGTGTGAAGCAATACCAACGTGCTTCTGTGTGTGGATCGCTGTTGAAGTTGGTTGTCCAATTCACGATGTTCGATTTTTTTAGGCTGTCGAACGCTCGCTTAATGGTCATGATGCTCCACCACTTCATCTGCTGCTGCCATTGTTCTAGTGACTTTTGAATCCATACATTGTCTTCTTTCACTACGCCGTTACACTCAATCTCACGACGTAAGGCTTGAAGAACGATAGATTCATTCAATCCAATTTGACGTGCTAAAATGGGCTGTACGACAATTGGATTGTCGATGATTAATTCCATATGACTCGCTCCCTTGCAAGTTTTTCATGATGCTTACGCGCATCGTGGGACTTGTAATCGATGTATATTAATGTGGAGGCATTATTCTACATGGTGACAATAGGGTAGTGATTACAAGCCCCACGACAGGCGCAAAC
>JARFNZ010108472.1:0-12788 GCA_031763405.1 Balanus nubilus | reverse complement strand
CGCTCAAACACACTCCAGCAGGTCGTGGAAAATCCGAAGTGCCAGAGGGGCGCGGGTCAATAATAAGTAAAAAATGACGAGCTTAGCGTCCCTTTGTTGGCCTATCAAACGTGTCAGACGCTCCTGAGGGAGGATAACGAATTGATTTTAATGTTTAACATTTAAGTTCCTATAACAAGCGTGTTAGTGAGTCTTCAACATTGTAATCAAAAACTTCGTTAGATTTTTAGACGCTTGTTTTGTGATAATTTGTTTATGGACAAACCAAAAACTGATTGGACAGAATACCAATTGTTTAATATGAGTTTTATATATAATAGTAATAAAGTTTCTAGACAAGTAGTACCACAGCCAATAGTTCATGCACTCCGTGAATATTATTGAACGGGCAATCCAATTTTTCAACAAAAATAATACAAGGATGCTCAGAAAAAAAGTGATATATTATAAATGCAAATGGAAATGCAAGCACGAAACCCCACCGAACATCACTTTCAAGTACCAATTCAAACCAAAATCGGAACGTAATTGAACACACACGACCGGGAAATCGCTGGCCGCATAAAAAACGCACGAACATCGTCAGCGTTCGCTGGGCCAGGGGCGTGACACCATCCCGGACAAGGTCACGTCTTTTTTCCACCGTCGCGTGACCGGCATAACGTAATCGTCCAATTAATTGGTGTCGCCGGCACCGCCAGGATGAAAGGGTGAAACTGACGTGCCGAAGCGAGTGAGCCGTCTGCTTTGACGTGGCACGTCTCTGAAGGGGTTCTCGACATGGAGCGGTACGAGTCAGAGGGAGGAGGACACGAACGGTACGAGTCAGAGGGAGGAGGACACGAAAGATTGTGCTTGATTGGACGAGTCACTGTCACTCATGGGAGCCGGGCGTTGAGTAATAGGGAGATGCGAAGTGTGATATGAGTCGGATGCTGGATGGATGGAATATTTGCGACAGTTGCGATATATGCACGAACGGTGGATGGTTGTGTTCGTAATATTTGTGTTCTGAGATAAAGATACGGAGCAGAAAGTTTTTATGCGCAACTTAATGTGAATATTCTGCATTTATCATCGGCTTTCACGACGTTGCAACGAAAGATACGTTCGTTTCTCCGCATGCCGGGGAAAGGATGGAAGAGTGCGATCATACGGAAGAGTGGGACGGAATTTGTATAGGTTACGGTGCCATGAGGATTATGAAATTGCATTTAAGCTACAAAATACTAATCTTATATGGTAACCACGCCGTGAAAGATTTGCCGTCAATGGTCTTAGATCTACGTCTACCTCTATTTACACAACTATTTCCACCATTAATTTGCTCGTTTAATGATCGTGTAGAAGCCAGACTGCACCATATGAAAAATCACTGCCTCTGACCAGTTCACCTTAACGGTTATATGCGGTTTTTCCAAACATTTCGCGATTCATCACTATCTAACCGGTAGTGTTTATATTAAAACGGCATGCACGGTGCCTCCAAGTTCATGAGGCACAGTAATCAGCACGCTAATTTGTATGCCAAATGCATGACGCCAATAATTTGTATGCCACTAACCTGTCCGATACACGATGCACTTGTTGGAACAGTTAGGTTCCAGTAGTGTGGTTAAGTCCCATCAATTACACACCATAATGGCGAATTATGCATATGGATGAGAAGTATTCCTTGCGTGTTTTTCGGCACGATACCACAAAGCATGCATAATTTGTCGATATCCTTCACATCCATATCACAACAGATACAGCGATCACGTCGGTAGATTGTCGTTATTTGTCGGGGCCTTTGAACTCTCGACAGCGCCGTCACTGATAACGGGACCCCTTCGTCATCCCTAATCCAGAGCAGTGGCGGCCACTTAACCGCCCTCATCTGACGGACCCGTTCACCAACGGACCCGTTCACCAACAGACCCGCTCACCAGCCGGCACACGTAACTACCACCGCTGCAACGATGACCAACGAGAGATGACCGCTCGTCTCATGACCCGCTGTTACATCCACTGCGGACTGGGTCACTGCGAACCAGAAGAAGCCGACATCGGGCCAGCCAGCGACCGGCCGGCAGCAGCACCGCTCTCAGGCGCCTCTCTGTGTCATTATTATCCCATAACTCCTCCCCAGACCGCACGCTGCAGCGTCGCGTCGCGCTCCGCGACCGCAACCCCGCGAACGGTCTCCGAATTGCTTCCTGGACCACACGGGATCGCGCCGCTCTTCACGGGTCAACGAGCGCCATCGTCATCGTCGCATCGTCGTCACCCGTTGGTCGCGAGGCTCCGGACGCCTGGCGGTAGGCAAAAACTTCCGATCGAGGGTCGTGGCGTCCCGCTGGTATATTAGCACGCCTTCTGGCGGCCGTCAGGGCCCGGCGAGAGGGCCGGAGCACAGGCGGGCGTCACAACCGCCGCCGGCGGTCACGTATCACGAATATCAGGGTTTTTATAGCGGCAATTATGACCGGGGGTGGCGGCGGACAACTGTTGAGGCAGGCGTCCCTGCGGTGGGAAACGATGCTTCCTACACGCGGAAGGGATGGTCATGATTTTCACAGGCCATGGAGTCGTAAGGATCATAGATATAAAATATGGATTGTGAAGGGTGCCAATGTTTTTGTTTCCATGGCAACATGTGAACTTGTGATGAAAACACCATGGGAGAAAAATCTCAAGTATATGACGCTACCGAAATTTTCCATGTGTGAATGTGCAAAGGATTTGACATCATGCAATTCTTAATGATATTACTCTTACTGTTTGAGATCCCGTTATTGGATAATCAGTTATTGAGGCCCTCCTCCGTGAATGAGTAATCGAACTAGATCCACATCCGTACTGCGCGGTGGACTGAGGGTCACGCCGCGACCTCTGCCCCTCCCCGTGTCGCACGCCGACCCGGCCGTGGCCCCACCCGGTCACAGTCGTGGGTCGCCCTCAGCACGGCGCCACTTGCGAAGAGTGATGCTGCTGTTTTTACTTATTGGAGCAGGCACCGTTCATCCATCATGGTACCGGGCGCACTAAATAGGTCAAAGGGAGCGCCAGTGATGATTTAGACGTTGGCCATCTCCCTCCCCAGCTGGGGCTCTGTGATAAAATCCGCACAGAGTGGCTCGACGGCTAAACCAGATGGATCGCTCTTCGATGGTGTGATTTATGATATGTTGAGCAAAGAACGCGCTCTCGATGACCTTATAATTTGACTTCAATGATCCCGTGCTCACGTAAAAAGGTAGTTAGTCGTGATGGATTACAGAAACTATGCCAGCGAGTTACACAACAGAAGTTTGCCAGCTATTGTTATGTATATGATTTTGTATCTTTATGACGATCTTTCCTTATATCTTTATCTTTTTCCTATACCCGTATCGAATGGTATACAACCATTCATAAATGTTAGAAATGCCATTATGCAAAGCCTTTCAGCAGCTATGCATTTCAACTCAAAGAGCCAGACAATAGCATGGGAATCGGGAGTATCCGAAAGCTCCGATTCTTCAGAAGTTCCGCATTTGGCAACCCAAATGTGGACTGAATATTCCGTCAGAGTCGGACCGGGGTTGAAGAACAGAGCCGAACGGTACATTATGCAAAGAAGTTGATGAGGAGCCGAGGCTGCCGCGCTGGATATGACGTCTGGCAGCCGATTTACAAATGAACGTACAAATAGAGAGACGGCCAGTCAATCACCCGGAGGAAATCAGACAGGGAAACGCGGCACGGATGTGCTCCAGAATTCGAGCCGACAGCCGCTGGACTGAATCTGATTTAATTTGAGAAGTCAGCGACATGAGCGCTCAAAGTGATACGCTACGGTTCGTTACGTAATTCCAGGGTGACGACTTCATCCGCGCAGTAGTGTGACCTTGTTGCAGATTATCGAATTTGCCTGCTAGGATTTGATATTCAAGTGATGTGCTTTCGTCACAAAGATGAACGCTTGAAGTCAAAACTTTGTACCAGTTTAGAAGAAGGATTTTTCTCAGGCTTTTTGTTCAAACGCACTTTTGAAAAATAGTTCTAAAATCCAGCAAATGGCAAATATCCTTTGTAATTATTGATCAAAATAACTTGAAGAAATTAATTTTCTGAGAGCTTGAGCAAAGACCATCGCCTCATTTAAGTTAACTACTTTACACAATGATGAACCTTGCACTTGTTCTTCCCTGCACTTCTCGAAATGCATCCGAATGACAGTTTCTCCAAGAAGGTCAATCTGTGACCTTCCACAGCAGTACGTGCAGGCAAGGACTTGATATTTCGCGTACTCCCAGCTCGTGGCGTTCCCTGCGGTCGGAACTTATTTAAGTCTTACCAAACAGCTCCCACGGCACGTTATACGTCACTTGTGCGCTCCGTGAGACGCCTGACCCAGTGCGACGATAGAACTACGTAGTGCTGGAGGACAACCGAGGAGTTACGAGCGATGGCGACGGGCACCTCTAATGGCCCGAGTCAGATCGGTCAGGGATCGCTGGAGGGTTTATGATTGCCTGTCGCCGGGCGTCGACAGCGATGACGGAGGTGCGGATTGGCGCCTCTCTAGCGCGGGGGCAACAGAGAACAGTGTCAATTCTGCACAGGATGAGGATGTATTGGCAATCATTTATGCGCAATTGCACGTGCGGAATGCTCCGATGATGTGGTCGGCGGGGTATTGAATTGTGGTGGCGTTGTTCAATTTATGCTGAGTTCTTTACGGAGTTCGCTGCATTATACATGCGAGGCATGGCACAAGCAACGCTGCGAAAGAACGACAGAAGGTAATTTATTGGGTAAAATCACAGTTTATAAGCGTTATTTGCATGTGATACGTGCAGTTTAACGGCAGTATCATTACCGGCGATAATGGATGAGACCAAATAAGCTCTGGTCTTTTGTCCACATTTATCTCTGATCATATTAATATGGCTGCTTAGTTACGTGTCATACCGGCCGTGAAAAGGGAACTTCCGCATGCAAGGAACTCTTTATGATCGTCTAACAGGCGTTGCCGCTTAGCAAAAGGGCGGTATAATTTTGAGAACAACGCACATTATTGCGCACTAATTTATGTGAAGAGCGAAACATTTTTTTAAAGGATTCAGCATTACCTAAGTTGAAAAAGGCATTCTAAGGTTGGCTTTAAATTGCATGCAACAATTGGTACATGCACGACAAGTAATAATATTCTCTAATGCATCTTTCACCACGCTTCCTGAAAAAGAAACCCCACGAAAAATAAAGAACCAAGCCCACCGTTGCTCGTTCTAGACTACCTCTTGACAGTTCCTCAACTCCTGAGGGGACAGCCGCAATAATGATACCAACGGCGGCACCTCACCTGCTCGGAGCGCCCCCGGTCAGGTCAGTATTTATACCATCCGTCACTGCGGTGCATTATTCATCTGGTAACCATGAATACAATCAGGGCAGCGGGCCGGGTCGGTACAGGCGGCCACGGCAGCTACCGAGATGGATGGAGGTCGGCCCACGGCGGCAGCTCACAATTACCGCCTACTCAAGTGTGAAATATTCTCCGCACTCTCCGCTAAACGCCTCCCGGTGGACTGGCATTAGCGGCGCCCGGGTCAAATGCCATTCCCCTCAGCGCACCGCTGAGAGAACTAATGACGGCGAGATTCGCGGGGAACCGAGCACGTCGGCCGCGTCGCGCGCGACGGCGTGACGGCGGTGGCTCGGCAGCCGGGCATAACTAGCACTTACCAACGCGCGGCGTTTGAGATCAGTATCACCTGTCATCGGACTGTGATTTGGGCCCGCTCTAGCCGGTCTGAAAGGTAGGCTGCGCCGGCGGACTGCTCCCACTTACCGGACTTCACTTCGCCGGCCTCCTCGGGACTTCATTATGACCTCCCGACGCGTCGGAATGGGGATTAAGACACAATATTGATGATTTGGATTAAATTCGATGGGATTCACGCGGGGCGCGCGATGGATTGAATGGGATAATGAAACAATTGAACCGTGCCGCCCCTGACTAATGGGTCACGCCGCGCTGCGCCGGACATCGCCGCCTGTGCGCCGGTTCGACGCACACCTGCGCACCGAATTCCGGGCAAGAGTGACGCTTTCGACGCAGCGGGCGTCGACATTCTTCGCACCGCGTGGTCCTTGAAAGCCGAGCGCTTCGTATTGTTGGTCAAGGGATTCCAACATTGTCACGTCCTCTCCAAGTGATAGAAGTGGATAGACAGTATTTGTAGTTGTACCGGTACGTATTCAATACTTTGTAGCTGTGGAGCTTACGCATTATATCACCCTGCATCAGCGACTGGTCCAAGCCCGTAGGCAGCCCAGCATCATCTCAGCGGATTACGCTGTTCTACAACGACAGCTACACACTGCGATACGACGGTCGATAATGTATGTAAGCACAGCGACGATAATGTAGACACCCCTCGGCCCACGCGTCTTCGGCTGCTGTTGACATTCGGCTACTCAGATAATGAGCGAGAAGAGAAAGTGTTCGTTTGGTTCGCCCCGCTGGCATCCGATAGAACACAGACGCTTCTGCTGTCCGGCGAGCTGTTTTCTCTGTTGGAACATCTGTGGTGGCGCTGCCGGGATATTTCCAGAATGAGGTGAAATTCACGTGCCGACATAAGTGCGCCGTAATTAAACCGTTGAATGCCGATCGGTGATTATCGAAGAAAGCGGACGTGACTAAATGTTTTCCACGCCGACGCTTTCCGTCACGATAATCGATGAGTGTGTGGTGTTTGGGAGCTTTGGAGTTGCCTGTTGCCGTGGTTCTAGGAACTTCAATTAGTAAGGCTTAGTGTCTTACAGACGTCGAAAAGGATTACGACAAGTTTGCTTCCTTAGAAGTAAGGAAGAATTTGTCACTCCGGTAATTCGGATTTCTGATGAAAAATATTCAGCTACATGTAATTGTAGTAATAGGTATGGTTGTAAAGTGATTTGTTTCGTAACTAGACAAGCGAAGCGACCGCTTTAAAGCTGGAAATGTTGTTTTTCTTCTCAAATTTTAGCAGTCACTTTCCGTATTGTATCCATTGAAAAAGTATATTGCTTGTTGCCACCTCCAGATCCACCCGAACAGTAAGATGAAAATACTGAAGTCTTCGCAAAAAAATGAAGACTATTCTTCATAGCTCTACGCAGAAAAAAAAATTAACGCAGTCCAAGCAGTTCGAAGCAGATAAAACAAAAGCATCGTGGCTGCAGTATCGTTCGTATAATTGGTATGATATCAACGAAACCAACTCCCTTCTTGAGTGTACAGATAAAGCTGCACTATATAAACATACGGTCCAGGAAATGACCAACTACTTAACAGCAATCTATTCATCTCACTTGGCCTGACATGTTGGGCCAATTAGCCGTCAGCGATCAATGCCCAAGTTCCCTAGTCATCCCGTCACAGGCACAGATGACGTCACACGGGTCCTAGCGATCTCACAGCGCGACCATCCACGCAGTGCCACGCAGCATCTTTTCATACCTCCCCTCTTCTTCGGGGGGACGGCGCCCCACGCAGCGCCCCAGAATAAATGACACGTCGCCGCGCAGAAAAAGTCGGCCGCGCCGCATCCCAGACAAGCACGGCGCGTCTCGGACAATCGCGCCGCGAGTGGGACATTGCCGGCGCGACGGCTCCATTCGGGCCACAATAGCGTCGGAGGGGCGGCTCGGCCGGGGGTCGGGGCCGAGCGGTGACCCGACATTTGATCTATCGCGACTGTCCGGAGGCTGAATCGGGGAGTGGGGAGTAGCCTGAACTGCTGGACTGAAAGTGGGTCGGAATGAGGGCTTTATAACCGCTCGAGGATCGGTTCAAAATTATCGTTTCAGGCCGACTGACGATAGAAGCAGTCGATGAAAGATCGTCGATTTCCGGTTAGCCTCTATAAGTGTAAGAGATAAATGGGGAAATTGGGAGTCTTTCTGGTTGCAAACTATGGACACAAGGCGACTGTAGATAATATTTCGGACCTTTATTATACAGGGCTTGCCGTATGTATATTTTTTATGGAGAAACAAACAGTTCGTGAACGGATGTGATCGTGAACAAATGACGCCATCGAAGGAAAATAAATAAACTAACAATCACCAACGACTAACAACAAATAGACTAACGAACGTTCAAGAACACTCACGAACTCTTCATAAACACTTCATCTTCGAAAACAAAACGTCAAAAATTCGAAAAATTTACAATTTTGAACATTCAACGGCACCATCTTGTAGAACAGTTCAATGCCATTCAAATGGTGTACGACAACCATATAATGTAACAGCGGCGAAATGGACCGATAAAAGATCGTCACACGTAACATGACGGGCGACGTCATAGTACAGGCCAGTCCATATTTTTATCAGTCCATATCGTCTCTAATTGCTATACGATATACGTTGCCCTACATCACAGAAATAACACTGGACTGTTCTACAAGATAGTGTTGATGGATGTTTTTTTTGTACACCTTTCTATTTAGGTTTAAATTTTTGGGGTAAGGTGTGTTCATGAACAGTTTGTGAGTTCGTAAAATGTTCATGAACAAAAAAAAATCGTGAACAGATGACCATTTTCATAATATTCGTAAGAGAACAAATAAACAAAGAAACCGAACAATGTTCACGAATTGTTCACTAACAAATATACAAAAAGCAAATGCTGCATTTAAACGTTTTTCATGTTTTGTAAAAATAAAGCTTTCACTCAGAAAATTGTATCACATTGGTGATAAAAGTAGTGAACAAACAACAATTTTGCTTGTAAACACAATTCTTTCATAAGTAAGTAAAAATGATTATTTTCTTTTAATCACTCTGTCTAGGACCTTTAGGTGTCCATGGGTTTCGAAACCAGTCAGGCACGGTTTGAATGAGCAACACTTGATAAATAGTCGTACCTTACGGAATTAAGTTGCTTCTGGCAATACACTATAATTAACTCATCTATAACTCCCTTGACGAATTAATCTCATCGTTAGCCTAAATAGCATCACTGTTATCATTTGTTTTCGTCCTTTTTCATCTAAAATGTACACATATGCCTCCTGCCGGCTGGAATAATTACTATGATTACAAAGAGCACCAAGTTCTCCCTAATACATCTTACCAGCAAAGCTCTTTCTTCACCGTGGCTGTTGTTCTGATGGTTTTTCCCTCGCATCATTTAAATATTTGACACGCACTGTTGACCCTACGCACCGTAGCGGATGTCTAAATTACCTCACTGTATTATGCGTGGCAACACGACACAGGAGCAAATGAGATGTTTTGGAAATAATGGAGCCGCTTATTCATCGGACGGTGCAAAGGAGATCTACGTGACCGGTGTTTACATTAATCGTTACTTCATCAGAAGCCAATTTTTAGCAGTAACAGTCTTTTTATACACGCCGCTCCTCCCGAGCGGCAAAAAACGTGCCCCCTTCATTAGACACGAAAGGAGCCGCCACATTCCTCCGAGACAGGGTTCATGCTACGTGACGTCCGACCTCTGACCTCAGGCTGGCAGACTGTTGTCGGCTATCAGCCAGTGTAATAAACATGACATAATTCCGCATTTAATCACCGTGTTTGATGTAGTGGATATTGGAATTCATGAACACAGCTTAACACCGCAGCTGATGTGGGGAATGCACACAACGCAGCGCCTCCATAAACACTGGCGGCAGACTTCCCGAAATAGAAGTAAAATATCAAACAAGAAAATGGATTTAAACAATGCAATATCGGTCTAGGTTTGACTATTTTCTCAACCATGTGAAAATGAAGGAAAACGTTATTTTTGGGAAGACGGATTAAATATTTTAAAATGATATATCACACCTTCAGTTGGGATACTATTTGTTCGCTGAATAAGAATGGTTGGTTCTGGCAGCATTATTTTGCTAAATGGTTCATTGCGGGTTATCAATCTAGATCATAAACACTTTTTGTCAAAACAACAGCACACAACATAATCGTACCGACATGTTTTAAAGCTTGTGGTCCAAGTCTCTTCTACCCGCGATCATGTTCCCTTTTATCCCCCAATCAAACCTGCCTGCTTCCCTGAATACCCGTAACGGGACCCATCCCAAACGCTCCCTGAAAAGAATACCGCTTCCCAGCACCCGGCTTGACTGACACCTCATACCAGCCACGGAGACAGTCCATGGAAGCCGTCCTTTCAGCTATCTCTGGGAGCGTCGGCGGCGCCCGTCGGCCGGCGTTGGCCCGCCCGGTCGCTCCCCAATCCCCAATCAGATGACATTGTGCGGGGCCGCTGGCGGTCGGCCGCCGCCAGTCGGCGCACCAGATGGGTAACTCCGTTTGACGCCAGCGGGACGCGCTCTATGGCGGTGGACACTGCGACGGGACAGGCCAATTGAGGCTCCCGTTTCACGCCGGTCGTCACCGCTCCGACGGCAGTTTATCGGCTGTCGCCCAGGGCACTTGTGGCGCAGCTGATGTGGCGTTAGTGGCGCGGCTGTCGCGGCGTTTGTGGCGCGATGAGGATTTGTTTGGCGCGGGATGCTTGCGGTAGATGAGATGAATTTGCATCGGACTTTTGCCTTGGTCTGCTTGTGCGGTGGGTGTTGGCGCAATTATTGTGATAGTTTGCTTTTATCCAGACATAACTACATAGTAAATACGGACATACGGACATATTTATATTGTATGCAAAGTAAACGTCTGGTGCAGAAGTCAATTTCGGACTATCTAATAAAAAAGCATCTCTGGTAACGATGATGATGATGCCCTAGTGTGAGGTATTCAAAAAATGTATAATTGCATGTGTTCGGCTCACTGATTTGGTTTAAGCACATTCAAATGTGTGTGCCAAGGGAGTTTTGTCAACACAATCGACATACAGAAAAAGAACTGCATAAAATACCATTACATAAAATGCACATTTTGAACTGGAGCGATCCTGCTCCTTAAAGAGAATGTATCCTCAAAATAACTAGGTAGATCACTTCTTATCGCTAGCACTTGGAATGTAGTATGCCTGACACATTTTGCAAGCCGGTAATTCATCATTTCTAACAACGGTGACCTGCCAGCTGTAAAACTGACACCATTATCGTGTCGCCGACTACCCACAGTCCTGCAACTATCCGAATTACGCGAACCCCGAACAAGAGCCTACGCGTGGAGCTAAGCGACACGAGAGACATCTGTCACGCGCGTGACTTTTGAGGCGCGCGGACTTTTGCGACGTGCGTGACTTTTGTGACATCTCGTGTGACATCGCGGCGACATCACCATGACACGTGTGTCCTGCACGCTGCAGGAGCCAGTCACGATTTTGCGCCAGTCCGGATGCGAGGACGATCCGAGAAACGACCTTGCACAACAGTGAACCGGTCCTCTGGTTTCTGAGCTCACCCAGTAACATCACAAAACTCGGCGTATACGTTTGGACTGCGGACTCCCGTACAGCAACACCGATCCGATACCTCGAGTCGCGAGGTTCGCGAGGTGGGCAGATGAGGGGTACGGTCGCTTCTTAGCCGCTCCACGCTCCACGCGACCCTGTGCCGCCGTGTGACTGTGGGTTGACACTATATCAGGGGTCGGTCGGCTACCCCACCGCTGCGGGTAGACCGCCGGAGCTCGTGAGCTCGCGGTGTGGCTACTCGGCATAAGTAAAGCTCGCGTGGTGCACGACACCGCACAGACCCTGGGAACGGACTGGTGCGAGATTCGGGGCTGCTGGAACTGTACGGTTGAACTGTTTTCCGCCAACAGCTGGAGGCTGAAGACTTCGGTGATTTTCTGTTGTTGTTGCGATACGGTATGATAGGTGCTAAAGTGCGTTTTCTTTCAAAATGCACACGGTCAAAAGTGCCCTCCGCAAAGAAGCTCTGTTGTCTTCAATACAAATTAAGAAAATCGGAAGCCACAATTTATTTTTGGGTGTAGGGGGACTTAGCATTGCCCGCATGCGACAATTTGTAAAATGCACTTTGGACCTTGTTCCCTCTGAAATGCAAACGCAGCACTCAGTAGTGAGTAGAAACACTAATTGTTATGTTATTTTCTAAGAAGAGTTAACTCTCCTTGAGCCAGTGATGGATGCCTATAATAGGTCATAAAATCACTCACGCCATATATTTGCCAGTTAGAAGAACAAACCCAATTCAATATGCGGTAGAGCACTGTGTAATTTCTCTCGCTGAACCCATTCATCAAATGTCTGAGCGAATCTGCAATTATCTATGCAGGGATCATCGACTAAAGCTCAGTGTGCAGCAGTTGTAGCTGGGCGCCGGGCCGCCGCCGGCGACCTGGCCGGCGACCTCCCACCATCACCCATGATCCAATTTCCACGCGGCGACCTTCGCACCCAACCTTGTCGGACTGTTCCCACGCCACTCCTGCAGCGTGGTCCGGCCCTGTGACGCCTGCAGAGTGCAGAGGTACCACGGGCACGGGTACCACCTGCCGCCCCCCACACCCCACACCCCGCCCGCCGCCTTCACCGCCCCCTCCCCGCGGCAGTACACAGAACACCCCGCCGCCCACCTTGCCTTCTTCCAGACGCTCACCCGCCTCCTCCGGGGCATACCCAGTACTCACCTCTGCCGCCCTGCCTGCCTCCTGCGGCTACCCCTGCCGCCTACAGCTCGTGCCTCTGGCCATAGCCCTCCCTCAGTCTATCTACAAGAGTCTAGTTTTGTGCCGTCTGCAAAATAGCTCGCCAGCCTGCCACACTTCATGTTCCCAACCACCGGCGTCCTCCATTGCGGGTCCTTCCCTCCCCGATCTCACCGTTTCCTCAACAAGAGCCCGACAATCCGGCCGTCTCCCGTCTCCAC
>JARFNZ010108363.1:0-10762 GCA_031763405.1 Balanus nubilus | reverse complement strand
CCCGCCATTCGAAAGAAACCGCCGTTTTGGATTTGTCAGCGCGGGCCGCGAAGTTGCAAAAAGGGGTAGAGTGGGCGACAGCGTGCCGTCCAAGAGGCCGGCGATCGGACGTGGCCGGCCGACAAAGGCGTTTACCCGCGGTCACAATCGGTCACACCGAAAGGCCAGGAAGGCCTGAGCGATCGCTCCGTCTGGACCTCCTCCTGGCCTGGGAGTCACGCGATAATACGGCACTTGCGAACTCGGTAAACGGACACCGAGATTCAAAGGTTAGAAGTTGCGTTGATAACAAGGGGTAATAGTTGAGAAAATTTTGAGTCCAGTATACTACACGGATGCAAGAAGACTATACTATAGATGACTGAAAGGACTGAAGACTATAGATGAATTCAACTGAACCCGCGCCGCACCGGCACTCCGGATATCCCACGACCTGCTGGAGGGGTAGGGGGGGGGGGGACATCCCCCTCGATCTCTGCTCCTATGGGACGTAGATACAAAATTGGTCGAAAGCCCTTCAAAAATAATTTTGACATTATTTCGGCCATCTTTTGGCCGAAATAATGTCATTATTTCGGCCAAGGGTCGATTTTTCCCAAATCGGTCTTTTCCTGGAATTTCCGCCATTATCTCAGGTACTACGCTAGCTAGGAAAACACGAAAAAAGCAGGAACTCCTTGAAACGCTCTTTTGCTAGCATCAGATTTGACCTCAGGTTAATAGCTAACACCCGCTCTGGAGGGGGGCTCAGAATTCAGCAGCCTGGAGGGGGGGGGGGCAGAATCTCCCCCCCCCCTCTACGATATCGGATCCTATAAAAGCTAGAATAACGAAATTTGGAGGGTAGCAGCAGGCGTTGGGGAACTCTTTGGTGTGTAATTTTCATGACTCTTGGTCAATATTTTCAAGGTCAGATAAGGTCAAATTTGCAAAATTTTATCGAATAAAAGCATACAAATCCGACTTTCATATTTTTCGCTCTAGCTCAAAAACTGTGATAGCTAGGAAGAAAAGAAAAAAGGCAATCGAAAGCTCTTGAAAGTTCCTATTGTAATATTGTCCTCAGATTTGACTTCACGTCAATAGTCAATAGCTCATCAAAGGTCAATTACCGTTTTCCAGGGAAAAAGTTTTTCGCAAATAACATTTCATCTAAAAAAGTTTCTCTCGTTTCTCTCGTCAAGGCGCTTCGAAGCATATACATGGTGACCTTTCAAGGTCAACTTCAAAATTTGACCTCAGGTCGAGAACACGTGTTGACCCGAAAAGGTCATGTTGCATATCGGTCGTTGCGCCTTGACAAGACGAACACATTGGTGCCTTCCGCACGCTTCTTCTATATCAAAAGTTATTTGCAAAAAACCGCAAGTGACCTCGAGTGGCCTCAGATGACCTTGATTACGTCACTGATCAAATATTGCACTTTGATCATCAAAAATAGCCTAAGGTTACGTGATCCTACAAGAATAGGACAGATATGACACGTTTCCTCCGAAAAGGAATTATCTGTATTTTTCCCGTTGACTTATAATGGGGTTGCCGGAAATTGACCTGACCTCAGGTCACTGAGATAAACAAAAAATCCGAGATATACAAGTTGTAGGTATCTGTCTTCTTATGACATACTGAAAGTTTGAAACCAAGCCGCCCAAAAATGTGGCCACAGGACAGTCGCGAACTTGCAAAACGGTCACTTTTACATGTCCGTACTTTGACCTGACCTGGTGACCTGACCTGAAATGACCCGAGGTCAATATTTTAACACAATGTGTGAAATTGAACACTCGACAAGTCTTCCTGAGCGCGTGTTAAAAAGATGAAAAATATAAAACTTGAACTATAATGGGAAGAAGAAATGGAGGAAGGAGAAATGTTTGGCCCCTGAAACCCGTTTTCGCTAAGATGTCCTCATATTTTAGATCTGATAGAGAGTTAAGGCTCCAGAGATATCCAAGCATCACATTTCTTAAAAAAAAAAATCATGAATAACAAACATAAACATTGCAAAAAAACATAATTTTACATACATCATTTTTTTCTCGTCAAAGCGTTTCTAAACATCCAATGGTCACCTGGCTAGGCCAGCTTCAGAACTTGATCTCTAGTCAAGGGGCAAAATGTGCATGATGATCTTAGACCATCTAAAATGACCTCAGCTTACCTTGCAGAGGACATCGAACAATAATTGCATCTTGGTGATTCATCGAGCTAAAACTATGACTACGAGCGAGCGCGAAGCGCGAAGTGCGAAGCGAGTTCTTTCGTGGTATATGGGCAGAATCTGAGTATGAGCGGCCCGGCCCGGCCCGGCCCAGCAGAACGCTTTTGAGAGGCTTATATCTTTGCAACCGCACGTCTTATTGACAAGTGGACTTCTTTGCCGAGTGGCCCCATCCCCCTACCCTGTATGAGACCAGTGCCGACTCACGTTGGTGCTCACCACGGCGCGTGGTGCGTGCCGCGTGAGGGGTGTCAGAAATAGTCCTCTCACAAGAACTCCACAACGGCTGGGCCGATTGTATTCAAATTTGGTGTGTGGTTAGGAACCCATCAACTGTGACCTTTCCACAAGTCACAGGTAGGGGGCCCCTGCGCGTGCGCAGGTGAACACCCCTATTCCATACTTCGGTAACAGCTGGGCCGATTATGTTCAAAGTTGGTGTGTGGCTGGGGGTCGATTAGTTACCAGTTTTACACAAGTCAGTGGTGCGATGCACCTGCACATGCGCACGTGCACACCTTTTTCTATATCTTGGAAACGGCTGAGCCGATTGTGTTCAAAGTTTGTGTGTGGTTAGGAACCCATTAATTACGAGATTTCCACAATTCATGGGTGGGGTGCTGCTGCACGTGCGCACGCGCAGATCCCTTTTCTATACTTCGGTAACGGTTGGGCCGATTGTGCTAAAATTTGGTGTGTAGCTTGGGGGCGATTAGCTACTAGCTTCACACAAGTCATCGGTGGGGTGTATTTGCACGTACGCACGTGCACACCCTTTTTCTATATCTTGGAAACGGCTGAGCTGATTGTGTTTAAAGTTGGTGTGTTTAGGGACCTTTTATTTACGAGACTTACACATGTCAGGGGTGGGGTGCATCTGCACGTGCACACCTCTTTTCTATGTCTTGGAAACGGCTGAGCCGATTGTGTTCAAAGTTGGAGTGTGCTTAGCGACCTTTGAGCCGATTATGTTCAATAGTCAGTGTAACTCACGTCGGCAATGCTTTTAATAGCCATCAAGCATTTTTCAAGTAGTTTTACTAAGAAGCATGCTTCGTCCAGAATGCACCCCTGATTGGCGATTTCGCTATAGCGGCGAACCCAGTTTTACATTTACTATGAGCGCGCTCGCTCGTTAATCGCCGACCACGGCGTCTTACTGGTTTTAAATATTTGACTTCTAACGCATATGCATTATCTGAATGAGCGGTATTTGCAGATATCCCCATTGATGTCAAGTTCATACATACATGCTTCAATGACTGAAAGGAAAATGAACTCGAACAGGGTTGGGCCACGGACATTGGATGGCGATTTATCCATTAACTAATACCAGTAAACAATTGGGGTCAACCAGATCAATCAAACTATACAATAGCTAGCGCACAGAAGAGTGGCCATTGATCATATCACTGTCAGGGAAAAAGGGACACGTGTTAGGCCAAGGGGAGAGCGCAACATCGCACCACCATTGGTTTCAAGCTATACTTATTATAATATTTTATCTTTAAAAGTGTGTTTCTGAACGTATCGTTACAAGCGATCCAGCCGCTGTACTGAATGTGTATTCAGGCATTTCCATTATAGATAATGGCGATATAATGTATATAATATGAAAATGTTTTCCTGGGATCAACGACAAAATCCAAACTGTGGTGTGATTATGTGATGTAAAGCATCTGAAACCGTAAAAACACTCGCAAAACCAGACGCTCGCATGCATTCATTTCGCACACAACATGCAGCCAAACATCGCCAAACGTCAATAATAAAGCGAGCGTTATGCGACACAAAGGTTCGACCTAACTACGGGTGCAGTGTCTCTCACCAGAGGACGGTCTCGGCTCCTGCGCGGCCGTCTTTAGCCACGCCTCTCCGTCCATTCTCTCAAGGTAGTCCTGCAGGGCCTCCTGGTTCACCGTCGTCTCCACCATCGCCACCTCACATTGAAACATCACGTCACCGGCGTCTTCCGGCCCCCTGATTGGCTCTACCCCGGCGAGCGGCGCGGTGATTGGCTTTTCACCCGCGAGCGGCACGCTGATTGGCTTTACACCAGCAGGCGGCCTCCTGATTGGCTGCTGCGACCAGCTACCAGTGCTGCCAGCTGCCGCCGACTGACGGAACTCCGACGAGCTGTGCGCTGATTGTGATTGGTAGACGCTCTCGGTCGCCTGATATGATTGATGGCGGGCATCTGACATGGTGTTTGATTGGCCGAAGCCTTCTGTGAAGCCTCCTGATTGGCTGGAGCTGAACTCCAAGGGCTCCATATACGCCTGTTCATCATCATCGTCCCATGCCACCAGCTGGTCATCTGACCCCTGACTCTGCTGCACAGAAGCCGCACTCGCAGTCGCAGTCTCCAAAGTCTTCCCGAACTTCGGCGTCTCTGCTGTCGAATCGGGGTCAACGTATGTAAACGGCATTTGGTGGAAGGCATTTGGTACTGCCATCGTTGGTGCGCGAGGCTTCTCAACCTGAACTGGTGGCTTCGACCCGGGCGCCGACCTGGACCCGACGTCGAACGTGTCGCGGATGGCGCTGACCCGGCCCCAGACGCCGCTGACCTCCTCGGTGACCTCTGACGTCACGACGTCCTGCTGCTGCACGAGCTGTGATTGGCGCAGGCCGCCGGCGGGTCGAAGCGGGGTCAGACGGGCGCCGAATGCGGAAGACGTCTCCTCCGCTGCGGACACACCTGACGACCTCTCCGTGGGAGGCTTGGGGATGGGCTTCAGAGATACGAGAGGCTTGGGCTCCTCAGCTGCGGGCTTGTTCGAGGCGCGGTCGATGGGTTTAACTACTGGTTTGAGCGAAACCAGCGGCTTCGGTTCGTCGTCGTCCCTACTGGCTGGTTTCTCCACCGGAGGCAGGTTGACTGGTTTGAGAGAGACCAACGGTTTGGGCTCCTCGCTAGCGACACTGTCGCTGGGTTTCGGCGAGTCGTGTGGCCCAGACCAGTCGGCGGGCTTACTGATGGGCTTCAGTGACGGCAGAACCACGACCGGCTCAGACGCGGGCTTAGTGGTGGGCTTCAGCAGCTCCGTGGGCCCAGCAGCCCAGTCGGTCGGTTTGTCGATGGGCTTCAGCATGGCCAACTGAGGACTGACGTCAGGGTCGATTTCCATCGGGTCAGACGGCGCTGCGTCACTGGGGTAACCTGAGGTGAAGTACTCGGGGTCACCGGGTAGGTCAATCGAACCCAGCGAAAGACGACTTTGGTCGGAGCTGGTAATTTCCATCTGACGCGCAGTTTGTTCGAATACAGCTTCGGCCATCTTGAGCTCAACGTCCTGTTTGGACATGTCTGCAGTATCCATGGCCTCCATGACCTGAGATGAGCTGATGTTTTCTTTGTTCGCTTCGTGTTGCATCGCCTGGGTCAGGCGAGATTGCTGGGTGGTCTTCACCTGACTGGCTTCTGTGACCGCTGACTGGCAAGAGGAGACGTTTACGTGGTGAGCTTCGCTGAAGCTCGTTTGCGTAGTATTTTTGACAGAGTGGCCTTGGGTGATTTCACTGAAGGCCTTTGAAGAGGTGGACTTGAACTTTTTAGTTTCTGAAATGAGTGGCGCGAAGTTACATTGCAGCCCAAAACCGAAGCATTAGCGTTGAAATACAAGCTGCCCTGCCCAGCTCTGTTTTGGACAGTGATATAATCGCGCTATTAAAAATGAATATGAGACACAAAATAGTAACGGAGATGTTTGATGTTGATTACATTAATGTATAGTGAAAATAAGACGTCAGTTAAATGAGTTAGTACGTTATGGTAGAAGACATGCAACGAACGCTTAGATTCTAGAGTTTGAATGCATATCGTCACAGGTATCGTTTTAATTTTACTGCGCTAATTTTGGGTTAATTTTGCTAATATTGCGTTTTGCTTTTGCATGCTATTGCTTAATTTTGCTTTTGCTTTAACTTGTCATGATTGTTCAATAGAAGGATGGCGTATAAGCTTTCTTAATTAGTGCCGCTTAAGTGCCCCATTCATCTCCGTAGAATGCCGTTTAAGATAAATATTTTGTGAGAATTGGACGTCACGCTTCTTCTGTCACCTTACTCGAACATTTTGCTAAAACGTCTTAATTTCAACTTCGAAATCACTAGATATCGTAGAAAATATCACTGAAAAATATGACCGAAGATCATGCATAACATGGGCAGCTTTATTCAATGAACCATTTGTTTGTTTCAAGAAGATGACATAATAAACTTGGGCCATATTTTCATGTATTTTTGCGTACTCTTTTACATAACGTCAATATTCTAATTTTATCTTGACAAAATTAATTATCTATCAAAAATCATAAATCAGCATTGAAGATACGAAGTAGCTGTTTGCCCTTTTTTGACATTGTAAGCAAAATGCTGTGCTTGAATCTATTCAACATGAATCACCGTTTGGTCAAACAGACAAAACTGTCATCCCGTCTAAAACATGCTCCCAACCAAAAAGTTGGGACCATTAGACCCTGTCAACATATCCCATGCTCCGAAACGATTCTGATCCACAACCCACATCCCCATTGGATCTCCTATCCGTCCCCAGCCGTCCATCTGCTGGAGACCGAGCCTGACCGTGGCCTGGCCGCGCCGTCCGCCGTCCGCCGGTCACTGACCTGTGTGCTCCTGGGCGGTGGGCCAGCTGTGGGCAGTCCGGGGGGCGTACACCCCTCCACTGGGGAACTGCGGGGCCTGCGACGGCTGATACAGCGTCTGGAGCGGCACCGGCTGCAGCTGCACCGCCGGTCTGGCAACAAACAGCGACACAAACGGTCAGCTAAACCATACCGCTAACTAAAACTTACGGTGGGTGGGTATTGAAGGTCGACTCAAATAGCACAGCAATCGAGGGACGTGAGAGAAACGATGCTGTTAATTGCGGTGGATAAGGGAAGTATGAGTTTCCCAATTTGCACGTGTTAAATTTATTTTATACCCACCATCCACCACAATGGTTGGTGTCCGCGTCACTTGCTACGGGTAGGTAGTTTGGGTCGAACTTTCAGGGACTACTTTGTAGTTGAACAACGCTCAGTTAACTCAAAACTTCTCAAAGTTAACTCAAAGGCCCCGCGCTCCGCTGGGGTCTCCAGCCGAACGCCCCCTGCTGGGGGGGGGGGTAATTTTTACCCCCCTCCCATCCTCGTATCACTCGAGCCAAAGGCCGCAGCAGGACGCGAGAGGCGGGAAACGAAAACTTTTGATAAAACAAGCTTAGAGCACTTGTCATTTTCTTAACAAGGTCAAAATTAGGTCAAGATCAGGTCAAATGTCAAAACCACCTGTTTTCGATTTATTGGCTACAGAAACCGGACTATCAACAGCAGTGAATCCAAACTCATCTAAATACTCCCATGTATAAGAGGCAAGCGCTGCTTGACGCGCGAGTATGAGTCTTAAACTAAGTACAGTTCATGGTCAGTTCAAGTAATATAAAACACTTTAGCAACCAATTTTGCCCCAGGAATCCATAGATGTCATCTATTTTGACGTAAGTGGTCTATAAAAGCAAAAAAAACGCATTTGGAAAATGACGTCATCAGATTGTACACTTATTGGAGCCATTTGAAGCTCAGAGATGAACATATTTATTCGAAATTTGGTAAAGCAATTGCTCATATGCAGTTCTATCACATGTATTTCGATTTTAAAAAAAACTTCAAAATTTTGGATTTTGTGGCCATAACAAAATTCCAATTCACATTTTTCCAAATACAATTTTGGGGCGAAAAATAAGCATAGAATCCAAGATAGTTATTCTGGAGAAAATGACATTTTCTTTCTTTTGAGGGATCAATTTTGCATTTTGCTTCAAAACTCATGTTTTATGAGCCATAAAACATTTCCCGATTTTTGATCGAAAATGGCTTGACATGACGCCACTAAAGCGCCGCGATTTTCTCAAAACTACCAGCCAATTTTTTCGAAACTTTCTGGGAAGACTAAGGTACCCAAAGTTTCACGTCGATTTTTAGCTTCCTTTTGAAGCTATTGCAAAAATCCGGGAGGGGGGATAAAATTTACCCCTCAGCTGATGATGATGATCTGATGCTCAGATGGGTTAAACTAATATAGGGCCAGTAATCACTATGAAGAAGTAAATGTAAATGTAAATGAAGTTGTAAGATCTAAAATGGTATCGTTTATTGAATTGGCGCGGCATGTGAAAAATAAACAAAAACGATATGAGGAACGAAACAATGAAATACACGGTTAATATACATTTTGCATCTACAAACGGAATTGTTTGCACACAAAAAAACTTAAATGTACTATCGTTCACGTTTCGTTGCAATATTTAGTAAGTAGATTGAAAGGGTAATTGTAGGCATACCTATTTAAGTAATTGTTTGTATTCGTTCCCTTGCATAGTTATTCAGCTTTTATTAAAGGAAACGTCCCACCTTCCAGGAGAAATTGTAATTCAATATTTGATTTTAGAACCGGGGTAATCACATCTGAAAATCAATCAAATGGTGTAATTTTTCCAAAACTTTGGATTTCTTTGCCAAAACAG
This sequence comes from Balanus nubilus, assembly GCA_031763405.1. Lineage (NCBI taxonomy): Eukaryota > Metazoa > Arthropoda > Thecostraca > Balanomorpha > Balanidae > Balanus > Balanus nubilus. The sequence goes on along the minus strand of JARFNZ010108363.1, from coordinate 2,012 downwards.
TATATTTAAGAAATTATCAAAATTGATCTGCATAGACTCGCCAATCCTAAAACTGTAATTTTGTCTTCAGCTGAAGCCAATAATGGCGCGGATGAAACAAAATATAAACGCATTCTATGTGGGGAAAGCAACCAAAGATGGTTTGCATGCTAGTCAACAATACAAAATATCACAAGAAAATCTGCATATGAAGAATTATCTGGAAGACCTGTAAGACCGAGATTCCCGATTTAAAAAGTGGATATATTTGCCAAAAGAGTGTTTACAACCCTAATGAGGGTACTGAAGGTGGTATTTCGACACGGGCTCTAAAACTGCTATCTCAGTTCATTTCCCATTATGAAGGTGGGACGTTTCCTTTAATAACCTATTTGATATTTATTACCTGCCTATATGTCTACTATATAAGTTTTATCCCGAGTGATTTGAACAGAAGCAAATATTACCGTTACCAGTGTACGGAATTGTAATATATATTGCATTTTGTATCTCAATCAATAGCAATATAATGTCTTCAAAAACGAGCAAAAAAGGCTCGTTCACCGAAATCTGATCGGATACAGTGACACTGATGTCACATTGGAATTCAGCGCTTCAAACAACTTCATAAATGCTCAGTTTCCGTTACGATCCGTGACACAGTTATCATTGTTGGCCAGTAGTACTGATTGCTAGCTTATTTCCTAAGTTATGCTAGCTAATTAACTAAGTTCCTCAATAAGGCGACAGATAGCCGACACATCGATCCGACAACTGACCAGCCCAGTGAGCAGTCACAATAACATAACATGAGCTTATCGCCTACGTCCTCTATATACATTTTTAGTAGCAATGACAATAATCAGCGCTGTGCTTGTGCGGGAGGGGGGGGGGGTCGTATACACGCCCCCTTAAGGTTTTTCGACGATAGCGGGAAGTCTGCCGACGTTTTTTGGGGCACACGTACTAGGGCATCATTGCGCATACTGTGTAAACAATTCTACTTCACCGAAGGTCAGGTCACCAGGTCAGATTACGTGACCTGACCTCGGAAAAAATTCGAAGTCGTGCCACAACAAATTTTCGACTGAGCAGTTTCAAACTTTCAGGATTTCATAGATTTATTACCTGAAATTAGTTTACCTCGGTCTTATGCTCTCGGTGACCTGAGGTCAGGTTAATTTCGTGACCTCCCAATATAAGACAATGGGATCCAAATCCCTTCTTTTCCAGAGGACACCCATCACATCAGTTGCATTCTATCAGCATCATGTCTCCTTCGGCCATTCTTGATTAACCAGGTCAAAGTTTTGATAAGTGGCCCATTTAAAAGTTATCTGAGGCCACCCGAGTTCACCAACACCTTTTACCAATAGATTTTGATAGAGATGAGATAAAAACGCATAAATGGCACCAATGCGTTTGTCTCATCTTGACGCATCGATTCGTGCGTAAAATGACCCAACGTGACCTACTTGGGCCACCAGGTGACGTTGACATTAGGTCAAATTTTGATTTTGACCTTGCAAGAACATCATGTATATGTTGCGATATGCCTTGACGAGAGAAATACGATGGTGGCAAAATAAGTGCTCTAGCCTAGAGATCTGCACGGCTGTACTTTTCCTTGGCCTACCCGCCCCACAGCCGTGGCACCACAGCCGTCCACAGCCATACCCTAAATGGGAACAGCCGGCCATCAGCCGGCCAAACAATTTTGTTATAATCAGATAGTTTTTGACGTTGGAAAAATAATATGATGTGCATTCAAAAACAAGGATTGGGAGATATACATGTTTCCACTGTTTTATCTGTTCAAGAATGATTTGTTTTCTAGCCCAACAGATTCTGTTGGGCTAGAAAACAAATCATTTTTGGGAAATCAAGTATTACACAAGCTGGTGAAGTGTAAGTGATGACCAAAAGGGCATCATCAAAGGTTAAAAGTGAGATGTTGTCCAGCATGACTGCACAACATTGTGGAATTCACAGCTTTTTTCATTTTGATATCTTGATTTGGATTTCATTAGGAA
>JARFNZ010108142.1:2747-12791 GCA_031763405.1 Balanus nubilus | reverse complement strand
TCGAACTAAATTCTGCCGGCTACCCGGAATTTCCCGATCGGACGTTAGAGGTCAGGACCTGCGCAACAAGCTCTGCTTAGCGCGGGTTCTGATCTCGCAAAGCCGTCCATTCAAAAGGCTCGGACTAAATTTATTTTAAAAAAACTCACCTGCTTCCGATTTATTGGCTGCAGAGACCAGACTATCAACAGCAGCGAGTCCAAATTAAGGCAAAATACTTCCAAGTATAATAGGAAGACACTGCTAGAGTATGGGCTTCATAATAAGTACAGATCAAAGTCAAGATCAGGTCACAAAAGGTCACTATGTGCAAAAGTTACATAAAAGCCGTGTGATACATGTTTGATGTGTTGTTTCGGACGTAGAAATCGATGGTAACGGCCATTTTACCATTTGACCCCATTATGAGTGATTAGGAAAAGCAAAAGCACATAATTAGGAACCACTGTTGTCCAAGTAATCCAATAATGTCATTTGTTTTTACGTAAGTGGTCTAGAAAAGCAAAAAAAACGTAATTGAAACAAATGACTTGATCAGTTTGTGCACATATTGGAGCCATTTGGGGGGTTAAAAATAAAGATGTTAATTCGAAATTTGGTATAGCAATTGTTCATATGTAGTTCTATCACATATATGCCGTTTTGTAACAAGTTCAAATTTTTTATTTTTGCGGCAATTTTTTCAGCAAAAAAAATGAAATTGTGAATTTTGGGGGTCAAAAATTAAACAAAACGACAGACATGTGGAAGGGAATGTTATTACCATTCTTTTGACGGCTTATTTTTGCATTTTTCTCAACGTTTTATAAGCGATGAAATATTTGTTGAGTTTGGACCGAAAATGGCCTTATACGACGTCACTGAAATGTGATTTTCTAAAAAAGAAAAGAAAAAAGATCGGCCTATTTTTTTCTTCAAAACTTTCTAGGAAGACGTTAAATTGATGCCCGATAAGGTACCCAAAGCTTCACGTCGATATTCTTCTTCAAAGCTTCATCGTCTTGAAACTATTGCGAAATTCTGGGAGGGGTAAAATTTACCCCCAGCGGGGCGTGGGTCAAACGACGATTGAACATGTCGGGTACCCCCGTCTTGTAGCAATTCTGCATCTCTAAACAGTGCGAAGTATTTAAGCCAAGATAGTTCAGCTTGCAAATGACTTTTGATTACGTCATACCAAGGCGCGAGTAAACACTCCGACCACCCCTAAAGATCCATGTATGAATTGGCTTGATGTATGAGCACTGAGCAGGTAGGACTTGATAGTTGATTCAGAAAAAAAATATGTTCTACATTCCCGTGTCCATAACGCCATATAGCCAATGTCAGTATGGCTATATGGCGACAATGACACACTACCTTTAGCTAATGGATGCAATGAAGACTATGGTGCATGTTTATGCCCATGTTTGTCCTCTTCTGCATGTTCCAATGTTCATGGAGTAGGAAAGATAGGTGACGTCGCATCGTGCTTCGAATGTCATCGCGTCTCTGAAGACGTTCAGGATCATCGATGCGAGCATGTATAATATTTTTACGCTTCCGCAATTTTCTTCTTGCATCCATCTAAAGTAAAAAAAGAAGGAAAAATATGTACGTTGAGTGTGAAAAGCGGAGTGTGGCGTGTGGCGTGGGGCGGTGGCGTGAATTTCCAGCACAGATCGCGCGAACGATGCTATCAACGGACAGTAATGGGACGGAAGGGAAAAGGAGAGCCGCGTCGCCGCTCCATCCCAGCCCACCCTTGGCCAGCACTGAAAAGTGTTCGTGACTCGGATGCCCTTGAATGACCTTTAAAGAGATAATTTTACCAAAATCTGGACCTGAACCATCAACAAGTGCACAACATGACATGCTCGTGAAAGAATAGGACTAATCTGAAGCGTATTGGAAGAATTTCATTTCTTCGCCATTAGTTTATAATGGGCAGGTCCCTGAATATTCATATATCGACTTGAAATATTGTATGTTGCTTCAATGTTAAGATATCTCGGGGACTTGTGGAGGATTTTGGGAATTTTTAAGGACAAAATAATTGTATTCAAAAGTAAAAATGATAAATATTTTCCGAAATTTTGGTAACTGAAAATAAGATTTTGAAAATTCGAGTTAGCCATCTGAAAGAACGTTCAATTCTCTACTCGTAACTTTTTCGGCTTATGTTTTGCTTGTAAAGTAACTTTCCACGAGTTATATACTATGTACAAGTTCTGAGTAAAAAACGCCCAAATTTGTCCCACCCCAAAAATTGGTTCTGGATCCGCCTATGATTTTTTTTCTTCAAAAACGAGCACATCATGAGATGCACAATGAAAAGTTAGTGAAAGCCACCGAGTTTGGCGACTCTCTGTCTATTAACAAATATACAGTGGGCGAAAACCCTCCAGGGGGCTGAGTAGCCTCCCCGGAATGAAATAAGGTTAAAGCCTAGACTTTACTACAATTATTGTTGTATTTTGAAACATCCCAGTGTAGGTTATAGTGACGCGAATGTTCTGCAGGTATTCGATGGGCGTGTGCGTCAGTTGTGTTTAACAGCAGCGGGGGGACCTGACCTGTCCCTGATTTAGGTGGTGGTGATGACCCAACAGGAGACGGAGGTCTCCAGGCAGCGGCAGCAGTCGGCCGAAGGTCCAAAAAAATTGGTGATAACTGGATACGGACAGCTGTATTCCTGGAGAGGCGCGGACTACTGTAACAAGAACCATCCTATGAATGCAGTGGCGATGGCGAATGGCACACAGGAGAAATAAGGTGCATAGACAACGAACTTATACTATAGCGCGCACGAGAACTGGAAGCAAAAAGAAGAGCTGACCAAGTTAACCAAGTTAATTCGACTGTAACACGATGTTAACAAACTGCAAAGTACATGAGAAACTAATTGGAGCATGAACAAATGAACTGATCGCTGTCATGCAAAATAGTTATGAAAGAATAACATAATATTAACAACTGTAACTCAGCATTAACACTGCGATAAAGAGATATTTCCACATTGCCTGCCATTTCATACCTGAAGTGAGTTTGTCTACTGTTTTGAATTACATTTTTTTATAATGAGCTATTTGGTTGATGGTGGGACAAGGCGAAATTCACAGCTGAAGCCCCTGGGAACTGAATTTCACTTCATGGTTTGTTTTCTTTTCGGGGCATTCCATGTCAAGAGGATAAAAAATGACCATTTTTGAACTCACCCCTTTTGATTTTGATGACATTTTGTGAGGTTGTTCACCCATACATAAAACGATATAAATCAAATTTTTATCGACATTTCCCCTCAGGCTTCAGAGATATTGGCTAACAAACTTCGACCTCAACAAGGTGTACGACATTTTTGAAAGGCTCATAACTCCAAATGTTTTCGACATATCTCTTTAAAACAAACTGGAAACGATAGGAAATAAAGTATGCTTGACGATAAATATAAGGTTGATGATGTTGGTGACCTTTGACTTTGCTTGACCTTACGCTAAAATTTTAAAACTTAAATTTCCAAAAAACGATACCCTTCGATTTTGCTTAAATTTTGATATTTGTGTGCCCTATACGTTCTTTAAGCACACTAAAAAAATGGAGTGGGACACCGGTAAGTTAAGATGAAAACGACCTTGAGCCAAGCCATGGTTTAAGGACAAAGCCGCCTTTCCGGTTATCATTTCGTATCTGATTGAGTTATAGAGCCCAAAACTGTATCATTACATTCGTTTCGGCAAGACACGTCGATTGATGTATAAACTGTCCTTCCTAGTCTAATGTTTCTTCTCACGGTTGTTTGACATGATCATTACAATTTTGGACATTTAAATTTTAGCTCGATATTACAAGGTCATAATTTATGGTATTGTCATATGTTTGGAAGAAACGAACTTAATGATATTTGCCTTATGTTCTGTAAGATACTTATCTTACATGGTCGTAAGGTTCTGAGATAACCTTTTAATCTGAAATTAGTCCGGGGATCTCCGCAATAGAACTGAATTAGCAACACGTGGAGCCCATGGCACGGTGGTGCAACCAAAGATCAGCCGTGCATCCCGTGATTGGCTGGTCAGTGGTGGGTCACATGATCACCTGCCCGCCGGCTATGTGCCCGGCTGACTGGCCGGTCTGTAACACTGAAGACCGATCAGTGGTGCTTATCGCAAGCCAGTTAGATTAATTTACTACGTGCAGGGTACCTATGGTTATTCATCAAATTCTTTCGACGGTTTGGGTTGAACATACACTGTTTTGTACTATGTACCACGGACGGGAACGGGTGAAATTTTTCATTTGCAATTTCCCTAATGGGATGTTCTATAAGTATATGATATTCTGATGGACACTTAAATATGGTCCTGTTGCAGGCAGCTATTACAGGACACCTAAGCCTAAGCACGGAGATGATCTTTTATCCCTTGCCCCAACGGACAGGCACCGGACCTGGCATTGGGACTAGAAAATGGGTGGCCATATAACGAGGGCCTTAGGTTAGGTTGAGGGCCAGCGGGCTCGGGTATTAGGCTGGGCTTGAGTGTCGAAGGCAAATACAGCTAGTCAGTGACAAGAGACCCAACATAATACCGTGATTTTTTTAATCGTTAGCCTAACATAAAAAAGAAAATGCATGCAAGAAGGGCACTTTGCGAACACCTAGAGAAGTGCAAAGAACTTAGGTAGGTATTACGTCAAATATACACTTTGTAAGCAGAAGGCACAGGAGGGAATTGGAATTAACCAATGTTTCACTGCAAGCCGCCACAAGTGCATTTCCGAGATCTTTTCTCCCCTCCCCTGCTTCTGGAATTGACCTCAGGTCATATAATGGTTCATTCACGAAGTGACCCCTAAAAGGTCAGATGATCCAGAATAGATCAATGTGTGTCTTGACGATGTGTCTTGCCGAAACGAAAGTACTAATGATAGCTCTAAATAAACCCTATAGCTCAATTAGATTATATATTATTACGAGCAATGTGCTTATCACTTGAACATGATATCCATACCCATGGATTGTCACTACTCATGGCCCGTGGCAAGCACTACTGACTGGTTGTCAGCGATACTAGCCGGGTCAGTCAGGCGCGTACATAGCCGGTGGGCAGGCGATCTTGTGACCCACCACTGACAAGCCAATGTCGGACCGCACGCTTGGAGTTTGCACCACCGAACCATGCTCCACGCGTTGTTAATTCAGTTCTGTTACGGATCTTCTCGGGCTAATTTATGAATAAATTATCTAAGAACATGAGGCAAATGTCAATATGTTCGTCTTGTTGAAACGTATAATATTACAATGTATTATGAAGTTGTCATATCGAACTCAAATTTACCCGTATGAAACCATCGGATGAAAAATCGACCTAGCAAGGTCATATAATCCATCAAAATCCATGACTTGGCGAAACGAATGTAATGATGCAGTTTTGAACTCCATAGCTCAGTAAGACGAGAAATTATGACCGGGAAGGTGGGTTTGACCTTAAACCATGATTAGGCTCAAGGTCAATTTCATGATAACTTACCGGCGGCCCACTCCAATTTTTTAAGGGGACATAAATAACGTGTGGAGCAAGAAAGTATCAAAATTTAAGCAAAATCGAAGGGTACCGGTTTTGGGAATTTAAGTTTAAATTTTTATTTTAAGGTCAAGCAAGGCTAAAGGTCACCTACATCACAAATTTTAGTTTTGTCGCCAAGCTTACTTTATTTCTTATCGTTTGCAGTTTGTTTTAAAGAGATATGTAGAAAACTGTTGGAGTTATCAGCCTTCCAAAAATGTCGTACACATTGTTGAAGTCGAAGTTGATCAATATCTCCGAAGCCTGAAGGCAAATGCCGATAAAAAATCGATGTTGATCGTTTCATGTATGGGGGAACAAGCTCACAAAATTTTATCAAAATCAAAGGCGGTGTCCATTTTTGCTGATCCGCTTGACATGCAATGCCCCTTTCAATATTTCTCAGAGCGATTACTGCAGCATTTTAGCAGAACCAGTGACGTAATCGGCGATTTTGAGAGGAAATTACCTGAAAGTCGGGTCTGCGTCACAGCCGCGCAGATAGGAAAATCATGAGATTAATAATGCTCAAAATATTTGCAGTCATATAATGCATAGATGTTATCATAGCACGGGTTTCTATGCCATTACAAACTTTCAGGTTATAAACATACCTAATGCTAAAGACAAATTGCCCGCTGATGCACCTGCAAACAAAAATCCTGTTGCTGCTCTTTTTATATCTATTTTCATCTTTTTCCCCAATGGTACATCATATTGCGGTTTTGTGTGACGGTAATGTAATTCCAGCAATCCTAGCGCCAAGCCCGTGCTGTTTTCGGAACGGTTATTACGGTCGACTTCCAACTCATACAAAATTATACCAGTCCTATTCCTACTATCATTTCGCACAAAATTGCGTCAAAAATCATTCACAACGTTCCTAACTTAGTATCCCGATGTGAACTTTGTGAAACCAGATTTCAACTTGTCTTTTTCGCTTTCATGGCGAATCTAACCATAAGCTAGCATTGCTAGCAATATTTCCGGAATAGCAGTATGTTGCGGAATGCTTGAGTGTGCGTCTCCACAATTTGTGAAGGTCTGGCCCGTTTAAGAACACTTACAGCATCTGTACTTGTAAAACAGTTCATGAACCGTTATGTGACACGTCATAAAAGTGGCCTCACACAAATGGGGATTTATCCTTCCTTACACACGTCCATCAACCACTTTCTTGAAACATAATAGATCATGTCACATGTGAAACGAAGCCCATGGCTCTACTTGCAGTTTCAACACGGTTCGAACTGTATTCAAATATCACAAAATTGGAGCTCACGAAGCTAGGAACCGAAATGAAAAAAATCATTTTTGCAATTTTTACAAACATCCGGAACTGCAACACAAACATGTCTGATACCCATGACACCCACGCAGAGACGCATGCAGCAGCAAGGCCATGGGGATCGCTGTTGTCATCAAACTGAAAGCCTAAATAGAAACCAAAACACTGAAAGAAGTAAGAAATCCAGAAAAAAATAGTTTGAGTCGTCACAAGACCAGACATCACAATGGATTCCAAAACAAACTGCATGCCCTGCTTCTATGGCCTGTATGCCACCAGACAAGAGTGATGACGGTGACAATGCAATTCTAGAAATGTGCTAAATCGCAAATCACGAAGTTAAGGTTTTCACGAAGTTACCCACCATTACCCTACCTACCTACAGCTCACGTATCTATTTTTTTTTTTAATGAATTTGACCTAAGGTCATGTCAATTTCATGAGCTCATAATCAGTCAACGAGGAAATATGCGATATGCATTTTTCTCGACGATACGCAACAGGCAAGTTCAATTCTGTCAGGAACAGGGGCGTCGCCACGAAATTTTGAGTGCGAGTGCCAGTCAGGTATATGGGGGAGCCAGCGATGGGTCTGTTAAAATCCTTCGAAACCCGGGGGGGAGGGCGGAGAGAGTTTCAAGCGAACCTGGGGTTACTCGGCCCCCCAGGCCCCCCCCCCCCCCCCCGGTGGCCACACCCCTGGTCAGCATGTTATCTTAGGCCATTCATGATGATGCAGGGATTTGATCAGTCACCACTTCACAAGAGATAACACCTTAACGCGGTTATCTGAAGTCACATATCCTTTTTTTACCAAAAACTGTTTACGGGGCCACATTATCGGGGAAAACTGACACCAAGACACCCAAGGTCAGGTCACCATGTTATCTATCGCGGATCTATGGTTGTCTTTTTATCGCCGTCATTTGTAGGTATTCCTTGTTCAGAAATCACTAAAAAAAAAAAAAATACTGGTGGACCGATGCAGGCATATTCAGTATTCATGCACCAACAACACCTGAATACGATGATAAATTAAAGACTTCAGAGGAAAACGCCTCTATCTCTCATCCAGCTGGACTGGCTGGCTGGTCTGGCTGGTCCAGCCAGCTTAAGCGGTAGTGAAAGTCACCAACCGATCGCTATCATCCAGCTAGACGCGTCCAAGGCTTAGACGCGTCTAGCTGGATGGGGGGAATGGGAGACTTCGCCTATTGTTTTGCGCCGAAGAATGCATGGCAATGCAAATTTGACTTATTTAGGTTAGCTGCTATACTCCGGTAGCTGAAATGGGGCAATCATCCCTCGACGCTCAGAACCACTGATTTTGACATTAAAAAGACGACAACCTGACCGCTATAATTCCGAAGAGATTTCTACTTTTTGTTTCGAATAGATACCCTTGCTGCCATAGTTCCCGAGGCACACTTGGGGCGAGCGCGTCTCCAGTGCAGCGAGGAGGCCAGAAGGAACAGTCTCCAGAACATGTTGAATTCCACCTTCGTTGGAGAATTCGGTTCATGAAATTGACTAAAGAAGTTGCGACATGAATACCCGAGAGAGACATTTTGAAAAGAATGTCATGTCCTTTCTTTTTACGGCTTATTTGTTAATTTTACGTCAAACCTCGATGTTTTATGAGTAATCAAACATTTGTCAATTTTGGACAGAAAATGGTCTGACGTGACCTCACTCAAACGTAATTTTCTCAAAAAGTTATCGGCTAATTTTTGCGAAACTTTTTAGGAAAACGTCAAATTAATGCCAGATAAGGTACCAAAAGTTTCACAACGACATCTTTGATCGTTTTGAAGCTATTGCGAAAATGTGGGACAGGAGGGTAAAATTTACCCCAAATTGAATGTAGTTGAGGGCGGATTTGAACATAATTATTGTGAGCCTAAGTAATATATAGCAGCTACCGCACAGAAAATGTGAAGTGCAAATTATGTGCATGTATCCTATCATTGTTAGTTTGGATTGTTGTATGTATGATTAATGTTTCTTTGTACTCTAGGGATTTTCTTTACAGGGGAGCTGACAACAATTATGCTCGTTGGGTTTATCGAACTTGTTTTAAAAAAAAACGCATTTTGTTTGACTGTACTGTCAGTGCCTGATGAAGTGGCGATCACGCAATATTGCACTTATTTTCAACGTTTTTTTTCGGTGATTACTATCATGAGGCAAAGGCTATCTTTTTTCATTATAAAAAATTAAACCCCCTCAGGCGGGGCGCGGGTTTTAAGGAATGTGCTGGAGCTTAACCCTATTCCTGTCGGTGTGGGGGGGGGAACGAATCGGTCCCCCGGAGGTTTTTCGTGTACCAGTCATTCAATAAGCAACCTAGGATTGCCAAACTTTGTGACTTTTCCTATCATTTTATTGCATATCGAATGGTGTACTATTTTCCAAAAAAGTTGCGTCAGAGTCGGGTCTAGAACCGTTTTTGGAGGTCATTTTCGGCCGCTTTTGACCCAAAACCTTTGCGTGTTTAATCACTCGTGCAGAGTATGATTTTTGAACAAAATGTAAGAAAAATAGATATTAGTATAAAATTATAGGATCTTTCACATGGCAATCTTGAAATTTCAGAATGTTGATTTTCAAATTGCAATTTTTTTTAAGAAAAAAAAACATTCCTTCAAAATCATATAACGTTTCCGTTTTTGAAAATTAAACAAACGGAATATATGAAAGACAGGACATGCTAGGTAATGTATGTTCAAAAGTTCAAGTCGATATCCTAATATTTCGTGCATTGAGGCTAAGTGAAATGCGTGACCCCGCCTGGACGAGAGAAACACAATGGTGTCAAAATAAATGTCGTATCATTGCTAGATAACAAGTTATTCACGAACAAATTTTTGGTGAAAACGTTTCTGTTTAAATTTGATGACCTCTGGAGCCTTAACTAATGACCCTAGGTCAAATATGATGTGACACATAAGAAAAAGCGTTTCAAGGGCTTTCGAATGTCGTTTAAGGATTTCTCCTAGCTATCATAGTTTTGGAGATAATGCGAAGTTTCTGGAGCAATGTCTTAATACGGCTAATTTGACCTCATTTGACCTCATTTGACCTTAAAGATATTGACCCGAGATTACAAAAATTACACAAATGAGAATTCCCTGTGGGTCCTTCCTACCTACCAAATTTCGTTGTTGAAGCTCTCATAGGAACCGATATCTCAGGGGGGGGGGGGGGGGGGGG
>JARFNZ010108031.1:0-12794 GCA_031763405.1 Balanus nubilus | reverse complement strand
CGGTGGGGTACGGCCTGCCCAGCCACGGCTTCAGCGGGCTGAACGCTGAGGAATACGGGTAGAGAGGCGCCGCGGGGCTTGAAGTGATCTTCGGAAACGGAGGGAAGCCCGGCGGAAGGAGGCTCGGCCGCTCGCTGCCCGACATGGCTGTGTGTGCGAGGGACCAGATGCGAGGTTTGGGCGCGTCGTCGGGCTTGGAGGCGGCGGGGGGAGGGCTGGGTGGCGGCGGTTTGGAGGGTGTGCTGGGCTCCCCGGTCTCCGACACACCGGGCGAGATGCTGCCGTTGGAGCTCTCACGATCACTGATCCTTACTGAGTCCTCGGCAGCTTCTGTAACGAAACGAAAATGTCGTCAGATTTCTGCAGAAGTTCCGAAACGGGCGAGGTACGAGCAACACATTGGCTTCATTGATGCTGTCGCACAATGGCAACTCGGGTTAAGCTACGCTGTAAGAATGGCTTTTTGGAATTGATTCATTTGCGGCACAGAAGTCGGCACCTCATACGCCACTTATCTCATTTGTCCCAAGAGGCGAACAAGCGCAACGCATATGCCACTAAACCATTATAAAATTCAACTCTAAGAATTAATGTAACAATGTTACATGTTCAGCATGATTAAAGGTAGGTACGATAGATTAGCTTCCCTGTGTCATACCACTGGTGAGTGGTGCAGCTACTTTGACAACTTTACAACTTTGAAATGGCGTGTCGTCGCACATCAGCGACCGGAGCGTCAACATCTCCTATACCGATAGCGACTTCCCAGCATTGTCTGGAAGCTGATCGACCATAATCAGCTGTTCATCCCACCCTCTGTCGACCATAATCAGCTGTTCATCCCACCCTCTGTCCTGGCCGCGAGCCGCTGAAAATCGATGGTCGCACGCACATGTCCAATGGCCAGTTCATCCCGTCACGTTTGCGTCACGCATGTCTCACGCATAAGTCATGCATGCGTCACGGATACGTCACAGGCAAGTCAGGGACATGTCACGAGTCACGGAAACGTCACGCGTCACGAAGATGTCACGTCACGCGTCACAGAGTCGTCACGCGAGTCGTGGTCGCAGTGATCGGACCAGAAGTCAGGATGTGAACAATAACATGTTACATTGGTGACCATGTGAATTCTCACCACACTAGAAAGAGTAATAAATACAATGGACAGAGTGGTGGAGTGAGCCTGGTGACGGGTCAGAGGTCAGGAAGAAAGGGGTCAGGTGGGTGAGAAGTAGAGCCAGCTAACGAGATATGAGGGAGGACGAAGGACGGCGTTGGGCACTCAAGGGAAGATACAGCTAGAGCAATTGTGGTAATGGCGGAGGTGCTGACTCAAAGAAGTGTTCCCAAAAAGTGCTAAATGAATATAAATGTGCCATCCGAAGGACTATGCTGTCTGGGGTGGGACAAGTATTAGCAAAACATGCTCTCGTTTCGAATGGGAGGTGCTGCTCCACAATGCAAGTAACTTTATTTGCGTGTTGATTATTGGAAAGTGATTCGCTTTTTAGTTATTTAATATAGTCAAAGACAAAGTTTCGTGCTTTGGTGGCATATTACAGATTAATTGACTCATTCACGCGAGACAATTTGCCTGCAGTCAACCATCATTTGCAAAATACAAAGGAGACCTACAGCGGACAAACACGCAAACGCCTTACCATGTCGTTTATTTCGTTAAGTTGTTGACAGAAGCTTTAATCGTCCAAAGCACGTATATGTGTCCCAGGGCACTAGTACACGCACATTGCACAAGGAGCTAAATATCGTTCAAAGCTACCTGCGCTCAACCCACGGAAAAATCTGCCTTCAGACAGCTCAATAAAATGCATTAATACAATGACTGACCTATAACCAGGAAGATGAATAATTGTCGTTATTTGAAGGGCATAAAACATTCATGGCTAGCAGATATATAAACTGAAGAGTTTATCATCATTTTTTAAGCTAACGCTACGGCCAGCAAACTATGGGAAGTTCCTTGTTAGACAATATCTCATGACATTTGATACCACAATCTTTAGCCGTTCAGAAACATTTTTTCCTCCTTGTCATGGTGCAGTTTATGACATTTTAAAGCGCTACAGGGAAGAAAGGTATGCTGATCCCACGTCAGATCACAAGGCATCAGAGATAAACTTAATTCGTATCATAAGACATCTTCAATTGAACTATTTCATGACATGAAATGACCATCGTTTGATTACTGAACAATCAAAAACAAGTCAGCGAACTGTTAACTATCCGAAAAAGATTGATCAAACTTATGAAAACGCATTTCATGAATGCCTGGGAAAAGGAATAAGCGCGTAAATATAGCGAATGTATGTCGGGCGCATGCGGCCTTTCCTACGGCCTAACAACCGCTTCTTGTCCGTGTTTTCCCCTTCCCTCTGCTTTTTTCATCAGCTAATGGACAGTTATTCGTGAGTGGAATCGCCTGATGCCCGGTAAGCTGACCGTTCTTTCCACGACCATAAAACGCTCCGACCGTGTTCGCCCGAATGGCATTTGTATGCAGCCCGCTCGCATTGGCCACAGTGTCTGTCTCATTGTATTTATGTCTTAAGAGTTGCGCAGCTTTCGGCTTTAATGGAAATTGAAGTGAAATTTGGCGAGTATCTGACATTTAATCCTTTGAGATGGTGAAATCGCCTGCTCGAAGAGCAGTATAACAGAGTTGCAAACATTTTTTAGTAAAAGTTTTATGTGCAAGCAAAACACAAGCTAACAAATTGCACCAGAAGATAAAGTAGACCATGTCCTAGGCTACTTGTTCTCACTCTATCTCCTCTCGTCTCGCTAAGGACCCAACACACCTGTCTGTCCAAGGCGCGGCTAATTATTCTAATATTCATGCACTACTAGTCGTGCACGCGGTTAAACAACGGACATCGCCGGCGACAAAAACGATACAGAACGGGGACAAAAACGGCGAGACTGTCAGACGGTGGCGCCAGACAGCCGGCTGGCCGGTCTGGACCGCCCCCACAGGCTGGCAACCGCTTCTGGGAGCCATCAGAGGCTGACCACCGCTCCTGTGAGCCGTCAGAGGTTGACCACCGCTCCTGGGAGCCATCAGAGGTTGACCACCGCTTCTGGGAGCCATCAGAGGTTGACCACGGCTCCTGGGAGCCATCAGAGGATGGTCACTGCTCCTGGGAGCCGTCAGAGGCTGGCCACGGCTCCTGTGAGCCGTCAGAGGCTGACCACTGCTCCTGTGAGCCGTCAGAGGCTGACCACGGCTCCTGTGAGCCGTCAGAGGCTGACCACCGCACCTGGGAGCCGTCAGAGGCTGACCACCGCTCCTGGGAGCCATCAGAGGCTGACCACGGCTCCTGGGAGCCGTCAGAGGCTGACCACGGCTCTCGGGAGCCGTCAGAGGCTGACCACGGCTCTCGGGAGCCGTCAGAGGTTGACCACCGCTCCTGTGAGCCGTCAGAGGCTGGTCACCGCTCCTGGAAGCCATCAGAGGCTGACCACCACTCCTGGGAGCCTCAGTAGGATGACTATCTTTTATCGGTAAATGTATTGCCCTATATTTCATGCACGATAACGTCAATCAAGTAGTAATTGAATAGTAATATCAACTGCACTGTTCTATCAGAGCCAAGTTAGATTAGACTGCTCACTGCGGTGTCGCGCCCCTCGCGGGGTGTGGGCATTCAGAGGGCTATTAGGAGCAGCTCTCTGCAGCCGGCCGGGCTGCTCTGGTCCCCTCTGGTCACAGCGTCCGACAGCGGGGGCAGACGGGCAGACCGCTCACACACTCCACTGTGGGAGCCGACCATCTGGCGACGCGGCCGTGTGGCCAGATCTGGCGATAACGGTTATAGCGTGACTTCGGACCCCGGCCGTCGCCAGACTGCCCAGCTGCTCCGCGGGGTCCACAGGGGACGAGCGCGCGGTGCTCGGAGGCTGATGTGAGAGCTGTAAGCCTTCAGAGGCGGTGTTTGCTCAGTGGTATCACTGGGACTGGATGGGAGCTATTGTCTGTTAGGTGCCTCCCCTTATCGAGTCCCTGGAGACGCCTATGTCCAGAAGCTCCAGGCTCGGATCTGGACAGTCATCTATGTGTGTTTGAGCAGTGCTTAGCAGAGCTTAGTAAACCAAGCCGCAAAGTGGTGCACTACGTCTTGAGCTAATGCAAATAGGCAAAGGCGCAAATGCTAGCATGACAACTTGATTAAGACACCAAAACAGCTGAACATGCACGGGATCGGCAGTCATTAGCATTTGCACAATGACCACGTAGCTAAATGTTGTGATTTCCTTTCGTAACAACCGCACATGGACCTTCCGGGAGAACGTTTCGAACAACTCACCCGAGGTCCATATTTGGCACAAGTTTGTGAAGGAAATCATGTCAATCTGCGTCAAACTAATAACAACAATGTTGTTGCAGTAAATTTGAGCGCAAAACTGCTCGGCTTATTTCACGAACAATGTCGCGAGCAGTCGCGAAGGAAATATTGACCGAACAGAATAAATGCAAACGGACGACACCATTCTTTCCTGCCACTTAGCTTGCCTTGCGGCTCATAACAAGTTGTATGAGTCGCAACAAAAACGGGGTCTCGTTTGTTGTCGGCTGTTCACACCTGGTCATCGTAGCGCGGCTTCACAAAGGAAGCGGCTGTGTTGTAGCCATTTCTTAATTGGGGCCGCTCAACAATGGCCCGCTACGTCCTTTGAACACCGCGCATCCTCATTCCACGCTCGCACCGCCCTCGTACCGCGCTCGTACCACGCTCGTACCACGCTCCGGCTGCCGCAGGTCCGCAGGGAACCTCGCTACCTTGCACCTCTGCTCGCTACGGCCGCTACTCGCTACGGCCGCTACTCGCTACAGTCGCTACTCGCTACAGCGCGCCCCGCCGTTCACTACCACGCCGCCGCCCTAACGACACTGAGAAATATGTCCTCCAGCACGGCATAATGTCACACTGGGTAACCTCTATTAATGACAACGATAACTTTGGCCGCAGCCATAACCGAGGCAACAACTTCATCTGAACGGCCCCCGGGATGATTGGGCTCCATTAGGATCACTTTCAATGAGGGATGCCGTAAATAACGCCGCTGATACGTCGGGAATAATAAAAAGCCGGCTGTCATATGAATTTGAGAGAAGAATGGGGCGAATGCGGCGCCGAGCGCGGGGAGAGCACGGAGCGGGGAGAGGGAGAGGAGGCGTGAGAGGGGTCGCACGAGCGTGCCTGGGGAGTACCACCGCGCGGCCGACGCGATAAACGAACGGCGTCCGCGCGGGGAAAATTAAATTTAATGGCTTGGCGACGGAGGCGAAATGCTACAAAAAGTCGAGCCAATTGGGCCCGAAGGTCCCACAGAAGAGCGGTGTGTATCCCGTCTCCCCACAACACACACATAGTGTGTCACATTTTCACACACTGTCGCGTGAAATGATAAACACGCTGCGAACAAACAGACCCACACCGGACACAGAACACGGCGATTTATACTCCATTCGCGAGTCGCGACATATAATCCCTCAATCCCCGGCGCACTTTCACACCTGCTAAATGTGCCTCGCCAATCTGACTCCCATTCGTCCGTCGCCGCCCTAGCGACGACAGGACGTTGGGACAGTCGCGTTCGAGTCAAAACCGACACAATGCAAGCCGGAAGCGACTCGAACAGCGGCTAGCCAATCGGTGAATGGGGCGCGTTAGAACCCACAACACGATCGGATCTCATAGCGACAGTGCTGATAAAATACTAGCCTGACCGCGGCGAGCCAGGCCGAGCCAGATCGCGACAGGCCGGGCCGAGTTTTCCCATAAATCTACCCAATTAGGGGACTTTGTGACCTCATTATACGGACTGCTGTTATAGGGACACGCTTCTGGCGACCAGGTATGGCGGAAGAGCGGGTCGTCTGACGGCCAGTAAAAACTGCTGATGTGTCGGTTCTACGTATTACTATACGAATGACATTGTTTTTGTGCATATCGAAGGTAGGAATAAAAACGCCAACGTAATTGCTTCATCGCAATTATCCAAAAATGTGGCCCAGTTTGTCAGAAGCAAATGCATCAGCAGTTTTTCATCTCAAAGTGCTTTCACCCTTGCAAACCGAGAGCTGCTCTCCACGCTGCGCCGGCCATGCACTTTCGTGTTCTATAGTACTATATCTGCCCCTCCGGTGTCCGCCCCTGGCATCGCCTCTGCCCCACCGGTATGTGGCCTGACACCGCCTCTGCCCTCCGCAGATTCGGCGTGAACCATCTGCCGGGGAAGTCGGCTGACGAATAGTCCCCACTCACTCGCCACCGAGAGAAAATCCCACCAAAGCAAACAGCCATTTCTCAGTCGAAAATAGCCATTCGTCTTACAAAAAAGGCACGCTGCAGCCCATCGGGAGCCGTTGCGTGGACGCTAAACGAGCCAAAGATTAGCTAAAACAATATGGACGACCGCGGAGGAACACAGGGAGCGCGACTCTCTCCCACAATCGGGCCGCCTTTTTGCGCCGCTAGATGGTGCGATAAACGATGGCAATGCCAGCGTGCTATTTAGAACTTCCGGTTATTGTTGGAAGCGAAAACAGCTAGTTGGTACTATTGTACGCGAACACGGACTCGTCCGACAAAGCTCTTCCTAATTTGGCACTCTCGGCGAACAATTCGAGTTCAACAAGCGATGATACCGATGCAGCAACATAATGTGGCAAGAAGAACGAAATGCTCCGGAATCATGCATGAGTGTTTTAGTGGGCGACCGCAGGCGCATGCTCCGCTCCGGGCGAGTCACCGTCGAAAACTCGCAACTCTACAACTGTTCCGTGAACCAAATTGCACTATCGATCATTCTTCTGTCAGCAGAAATACATAATCCAGTATTTTTCCTGTCGATAGAATGCTGCAATACGTCACCTCGAGTCCTTTCAATTGATTGGGCCTCGTGTCTCTGTCAACGACCGGCTTTTCCTCTTGGCGATAACATCGCAGCTATCTGACGGCAGTCGTGCTGAGCAACTTTTCATGAGAAGGGGTTTAAATTTCGTTGATTAATCCGCTACAGGACGGTGTACGTGTTCTTGTCCAAAAGATGATAAGATGGCGTCACTGCAACGCTGTGCTTAATTTTCATTGTATCGGGAGAAATGTTCACAAGTACAATATTTTTTGTTAGTATGTTGGAGAGATTTACTTGCAAGATTGAAAAGGCTTTTGCTAATGGCGTGCTTTCTGATTAAGGAGTGCATAATCCTGTTTCATTCTAACATTTGCTATCTTGTATTGCACTGCTATGTACTTGATACACCGAGGCAGAAAGTTCAAGTCGGACACGTAGAAGCGCCTGGCGTGATGCTGTACCGCTGCGCATCTTGGTGCTAGCCGCCCACTCGGGCGCTGCAGTCTCCTAGACAACCCGCGGACCGGGCTCGATCGCCAGCAAAAACCGGCTTAATTAGACCCCGGCGAACATGGCCGATCCAAATCCGCTTTGAAAGCGGTGATCGGTTTTTCTGCGCGGCCGCCATGGCGGCTGGGCACAGGCGGCGCCCACGGGATCCAGTTACCGAGTACATTAGCATCACAAAACGGCCCGGCAGGCCGATATTCGCGTGTAAGTGGCGGGGCGGAACGAATCAGCCGGCATCGGCGGCTGTCAGTCAGAGGCGACGCCCACAATTAGGTCGAGATTCGCGGCGCATGTCGGCGGCGAATGGCCCGTATTGTCGGCGCCGCGTGAACAGAGGTGCTACACGTGTTGCCGATAAGGCGTTTTATGATGGAAATAGCGACGCCTGCGCTGATTGGTTCACGCCGGCGAGCGGCACCGGGCCCCCCGCTGGGAAGGGGCGTAACAGGGCATGGGAGCCCACCCGGCTCGCTGGCCGAATTACGCAGGCACCAGTGAATCGAGCTTTGAGACCGTTCGAGTCTAGGGTGCGCACTGCGCAAGAACGCACCACGTGCAGAGCGAGCTTGAGCGCGGGCGCAAGCGGTTGGCCAGAGCTGGCTTCTGGTTCCGCCAAATTCACCTCGGCTGCTGTCAAAAACACGCCGATACTGCCGTGTTGGACACGGCGAACATGCAGCATTACACGCCCCCGTCGGACTCCCGGTAATTGCACAAACGTGTTGGTGGCATTAAAAATGTGTGCACCGGCATATCAGATGGACCGCTGTATGGCGGTACCGGGGTGAAAACTCGTGCAGCACGAGCTTGTGCAAACCGTCCGGTCTCTCTCTCTCTCTCTCTCTCTCTCTCTCTCTCTCTTTCTCTCTCAGGTCTCCATCTTACCCTCTTCTCTCTCTCTCTCTCTATCTCTCCCTCCTATTGTTCCTCATTCTCTCTGATCTGTTGCTGATTCCGTTTTGTGATGCTGTCCAGACACGGGAAATGGTTGCAGGTTGTTGGCTTACGTTAGCGCCGTAAATAACTCTGATAAGCACCGATATTTCGGGTCGAAATGGTCCGATTAGCGCCCTGCCTAAAGCTCTCGTGAGGACTTAGAAGATAAATTAAACCTCTCCAAAGTAAATATAGTATCTCTAGAAGCGATTGAATCACTAACTCAGACAGAACAGTTAGCTTTCAGCAGAAAATAAGTCATTGAATTTGAAAACAAAATGAGTTAGATGTCTGAAAATATGTCCCTTTCCTCTTAGCACAAGTCCCGAGATCCGGTGTTATGAATTAAACATTCATAAGTTCAATACAACCCGTCATGGATCAAAATGAGCCAAACTTTACTGGTGCCGCAGCATTCTATAATTATCGTATCAACAGCTGATATCAATATTTTATCTCAACCATACAACCGTCTATCATCATCTGTTTTTTTTTATTATTTATTTTGCATCCTGGCTAGCCGAAGAGCAGAAGCTACTAACTGGCAAATGGATGGTTTGCGACTCTCAAACGCGTTCACCTCTCCTCATATTCAACCCCCACCGCTGGACAAAGCCATCGCCGGCAGCACCAGGCAGCGGCAGCGGACGGCGGCGGCCATATTTCGTCGATCGTCGGTGGCGGCGGATGCGGTGGTCCGCGTCATCAGCGGCTCATCGATCACGATTCTCGCCGCCCGAGCCTGGCCGGACCGCGCCGGGCCACGCCGAGCGAGCCAGGCCAGCGGACCGCGTAGCCCGTCGGTTCACCAGTCGACGTTCCAGGGCGGAGCTTAATACGATCTCCCTTCCAGGAGATGTCAAATGCTGCCGGAAATGACGATATCAGCGCGACACGAACCCCGTCCCCCAGCACATCTTATAAGGCTCTGACCGCTCCAGCATTGGATAAGGCGGCGCTTAACTCGCCCCACCAACGATGATTTTGAGAGGAAAAAGAATGCGTACAGCTTTGTCTATACATTGCACCGCCGATCCGTCTCCGTCCCTTTCGACGCGGCTGATTGCCATTCTGGTAGAAGCCGTCAAAACTCAACGTGCACACGCCCCTTTTCGACCAATGCCACCTCTCCCCTCCCGCCACGGCCCTATCTGCGCAGCCAGTGATGCTCACGTGGTCTCCATTTCATAAGCGCTATCTGGGTGGATCATTGGCACGTGACCTGTCCCGCTGCCCCGCCCGGGCAATCGCCTGGGGCGCTTCCAGCGCAAACAGCGCCACGTGTGCGGGCGCGCGCTCACGCCCGCCCGCTCATTTGGGGGGGGGGGGCAGTCATAATGCCAGACGGGCGTGGGGAGTTCTATCGACGGGGATGGCGGGGATGGGGGGATGGGAGGGATTGGGAGGGATTGTGTGGTGTGTGCTTAGGGTGGTATGATGATGGAGTCAGTGGTGAGGGAAGGATGCCGAGGAATTTTGTGTGATCGGGAGATCAGTGATGGGATGATGGGGCACATAGTTGGGTGCGAGGGTTGGTGATGTGGTGAGTGGTTGCTGGGGCGGTGATGATCATCATGGCGGGATGGTAGTGGTGATATTTGATGTTGACGATGTGCTGATGTCATGGTTATATGGCCATGGCGTATGGAGAGACGAATGATAACAGGTAATGGAGTTCAAAAGAGGTGTGATTGCGTAGGATTCACACTATCATCAGTACATAGTACATAATGATAGTGGGAATAGTGGGAAACCGAAGTGGATTGGGGAACCTACGGCCGCTTTATTCATATTTTGACTGCAGTTGTTCTACGCTCTACTTAGCGAGGCGTAATTCAGCATGCATGCTCTTAAATTACATACTAAATAGTGCAACTATGTTAAATAAACAACGCCTAAAACTAATTAAACTTGACCAAGACGTTGAGGACTTCGTGTTTCGCATGATCAGTATTGCCGCCTCTGCCGGGGAGACCAACTTAGGGACAGTTGTGGAAGAACCAACAGCGGTACTTGGCGACAGTTGTGGAAGAGCCAACAGCGCTACTTTGCATGATACGATGACAAGTTTCCGGAACGAAGGAACTCACCAAAGCGCCGCAAATGAGGATTCGTGCTCCTTATCACATACCAAATCTATTTTTACTGTGTTTTACAACAGAGTCGAAGTGTTTATGGGTCGTATTTCTTATCAAATATGTCCTTAATTGGCTTCATGCGATAAAGTAAAAACGAGTGATGTATGATAAGTATCCCTGTTGGTGACAACAAAAAATCCGGATTTGACATAGGCGGGAAGGGTGTTAAACTGTTGGTATCAAGGCATCATCGCTTCAAAAGATGAGCGTTTGTCTTGAAGGATTATGCAGTAGCACAATAGGACAGGTATTTGACAAATGGAAAATGCAAACCAGCCCATTTTACCATCACGTTTACTATGAAAGGGGCTACATTTGGGGTAATCGGACCGGCACTTCAGTAAATCTTTGACTCTGCTCGCATTGTTTCATCGTATACTATTAAACTCCCTTGAACCTCAATAGCAGTTGAAGAAATGTTTACATTCATTCATTTGTTATTAGATCACGTGAAGGACATCCATTTTCGTTCGATCAACGAGTGCCTGATGGTAGCCTAGGTGGGACGTGCCCATTCGTTTTTGGTGTGATGTTTAATGGTTTGTGACCAATCCGACCTTTGTTTACCGATGCCTATAACAGAGACTGCGTTTGACCACCAGTGTAACCAGATGGCCTGGAAAGTCGGCTCCGTGCTGACGCACCAGGCCACGACACACACAGGTTTGAGCTGAGCTTGTTCT
Source organism: Balanus nubilus (assembly GCA_031763405.1). Taxonomy (NCBI): domain Eukaryota; kingdom Metazoa; phylum Arthropoda; class Thecostraca; order Balanomorpha; family Balanidae; genus Balanus; species Balanus nubilus. The sequence goes on along the minus strand of JARFNZ010108031.1, from coordinate 1,645 downwards.
GGCCGATTCGGCCCTGTCGCACAACACCTTTTACAGTCTTCCTGGCCCAGAAGAAGCCTTAGAGTGGGGGCGGAGCCGCAGTTCAAGCAGACACTATGTAGTGTTCCTGCGCGTCAAAACACAGCCCTTGGCATGGCTGATACGGCGCTGAAAAAATGGGTGACAGAAATATTATAGTTAACAATGTTCCCTTTGTAGGATTGTCGTGCCTGATATCATATAGCGTCATTATGGACGTGTATTTTTCCATATTATCACCAACAGAGCTGCGCTCCAGTAATAGAAGTCGTGCAGATAGAACGTTACCTGACGTCATTACTTAATTACCAACAGGACAGACCATGTTTGCCTTTGTGGTAGAGTTTCCTGAGCTAATACAGAGTTGTAAAGTCTCTTCAAATCAGACTTGACACTATTGGTCCAATTTCCTTGCATACCAGCCTCACCAACCAGCGCCAACAACCTCGTCTGGGCGACGTTTATGGTCGAACTCTGCTATCCGACGCGACGGCCACGTTTCAGAGCGAGCCGCCATCGACTTCAGAGCGATGGCTGGCACTGGCAGAGTGAGGAGCATTAGCACCTCGTGGCGCCCGGAACGAATCAATGGGTCGTTATGCGGCAATTTAGAGCGCCGCAAACGGTGGCGCCCAGTGTACGACGTCATAAAATATCGGCTGACGCCTAGTTAACTTGACTCAAACGAGATCCGGCAACACTTTATGCGAGGCTGCAGTGCGCGAGCTTGCAGTGAAGAGTTTACAACCGAAAATGTTTCCGTGATGTGCAAGAGAGTGAGATATAGGTATCACGGGTCACGCATAAATCTCACTCAAATGGTTATCGAGATGAAAACTCTGTAGATAATAGATAGCACTCGGGCAAATAAATATCTCCCCATCTAAGCTTCCCTTGTGGCACAAACGTCACGCACTTAGAAACCTATCCCTTACAGCCGCTACTGCCGATAGATCCCCCCACCGCTGACGCAGCGAAAGGGTTCGATCCGCCAATCCAATAACACCCACCAAAAGTCGCCTTTGCCGGCGTCAGCCTATTGTTTCCGCGTTTGGTCACCTCTCCGCGCGTCCCCCGGTAATTTCCTGCGGCTGCTCTCGGCCCGACGTACCGGCGACATGGTTTACCGTTTAGACCAACGGGGACGGCGGGCAATTAGCCGGAAAACCGGCAGGGCCCACATCGTGTCCACTTTCGGCCGACAACCGTGCGTGGTACGCGACGCAGTGACAGCGACCGGCCGCACCGCGCTCGATTACAGAATTATAACGGCGTGGCAGAGTGGCTTGACAGCAGTACAGCAGGACGGCAAGAGGGCCGGACGGCAGGATAGCAGGATAGCAGGACAGCAGGACAGCAGGACGGCAGGACGGCGGGACAGCAGGACGGCAGGACGGCAGGACAGCAGGACAGCAGGACAGCAGGACAGCAGGACAGCAGGCCAGCAGGACAGCAGGACAGCAGGACAGCAGGCGAGCAGGTCAGCAGGCCAGCAGGACAGCAGGACAGACAGTAGGACAGCAGGACAGCAGGACAGCATGACATCAGGTCAGCAGGACAGCAGGACAGCAGGACAGCAGGACAGCAGGACAGCAGGACAGCAGGACAGCAGGACAGCAGGACAGCA
>JARFNZ010107920.1:0-12796 GCA_031763405.1 Balanus nubilus | reverse complement strand
GTCTCCGTCTCCGTCTCCGTCTCCGTCTCCGTCTCCGTCTCCGTCTCCGTCTCCGTCTCTCCCACCCCCCTCTCTCACTCCGAGCTGTCTCCTTCGTCTCCGAACCTTCTCCACGTCTCCGCGGCATCTGCGGCGGCGGCGGCGGCACCTGACCAGACCTGTGGAGTCCATGGCGGCTGGTGGCCGGTGGCCATCGTTTGACGTCTCTTCATCTATGGCGCATTGCGTCCGGTCGGGGCAGTGTGACGGCCAGCGTCTCAAAGCGTCACACAGCGTCACAAGGCGTCACATGACGTCAGCGGGACACGCGCCGGCCTCAGCGGCTAATTTCACCGCACCGGACCCGCTTTGTCCGAGCGAATCACGCAGCGCACGCTTGGCCACTGGGCCGCTTCGGCCGCAAGGCTGTCTGTCTGTCTGTCTGTCTGTCTGTCTGTCTGTCCCGAAGGCCTCTATTGTGACCTGACTGGCTGGTTGACGGACTGTTCGGCTAACCGGCTAATTGTCTTATGTTTGCTGTCTGCCTGGCTATGTGTTTATCTGCTCATCTGGCCCGACAGCCAACGGGGCTGTGAGAGACCTGCTTCACGCACGGAAACAAATAGTTCCGAGCAATAAACTGAGACTGCTGAGCGTTCTCAGGTGACCGCCGGCTGACCTGATGGTTCACCGGATGCCGAGAGCTGATCTCGTTGGCCCAGTTTCAGAGCGACATTTGGACCAGACAGGCCAACGGTCGGCAATGGTAGGGTCGTGTGAGCTCCGTCATCTATCAACCAATTTGTCGTGGCTGCGCACGAGGAAAAAGACGGCGATGTTTCGGTCTGAGTCAGAAGGATTCCAGGCATCTCTGTAACGGTTTACGTCAACTCCTCACGATGCTCTGTTTGACTTGTTCCGGGCGGTATTCACGTCGAAGTTCGGCTCCGGTGTGAATAGTGAGCACCTCACTATTGTCACCTGAATACCAATTGGATGTTTGATGACTTGTTGACGTTTTTTGGTGGTTTTGTGGCACCACTGCGTCAGTCCAACGTCAGTCGGCCACAACGGTACACCACCGTCTGCGCACTCTTTTATTTTTCTCACGGTAGGCCATCTCGTGATCTGCTGGGTCATGACATTTCACAGACGGTAATCGAGTACCGGCTATCCAAATCGGTTCAACCACGGAGAGCTCAGCGACAGTTGTATGTCCTGATTGAGCTTCTGCAGTCGGCTAGAAACCATCGTACGCGTGTCCCGATCATACGTGCGAGCTGCCGCGCGCGCCGGCCGATCGGAAAATCGAAAGTGTCCGCCTGATTTGTTGATGCCTGATAAACCTGCACAGCGGGCTGGAGGCCATTTTCACGCGCCTGCAGCCAAGCGGAGTGCCTCTACAGCTGTGCTCGCTGCTATTTGCTCTGTGTTAATCGGTAATTAGGGCAACCGAGAGAGTAACCGATAGGACGGATAGAGAGTGTAACCGGCTCTTGGTCGGCAGCCAAGCTCATCCTCGTTCACCTCCGCCGGTCAAGTGAATGGCAAGTCAAGCGAACACCGACGAAGGGTAAATAATTTATCGTCAATATATTCCTTAGTTACAGCGCATCCCGCAGGAGAAATACGCGTTCACAGTTTGTTTTCTTGATCGAACTGTGTCTGGGAAAAGGATGAGCGAAACCCTGGTGATCATCTGTAAACGAGGTCCGTCCGAGAGATTCTCAGCGGGTGGGGAGAGCTCCAGTGTCTGTCTGGTGGGCGGCGGCTGGCTGATAGAGAGCCTGTTCAGTCTGGCCTGACAGATGCCGCACTCTCTCAGGGCTGTTTTGTCCGCCTGGGCGGAGCCGCAGCTCCACTCCAGTAATGCCGCTGAGATGAAGCCATCGTCTATCGTCTATCAGACACGGTTGATTATTAACTTAACCGGACAATGCGACGTAACGCAGCGCTGATACTATTCCATGCTGCCAGCCGCACGCTGGCTGTGAGGTGTCGGACTGAGGCGCGCCCGACCGGCCTGGGAAGTGGGAAGTTACCGGACTGGCCCCTACCGACAGGACCAGAGAAATGGAGTTATCGGGCACAATGGAGGGCGGTGGTGGTCTTGGAATGGAAAGTGGGATTCCACGGGTGTGGTACGCGCGTGTCAGAGCTCACGTTCGCTGATATAATCTCAATGTGTCGGTTATTAAGCCTGGGAATATGGAATTCGTGATCCTTGCCAAATCGTTCTTGTTGTTACGCCCGCACCGGTGTTTCTAAATCGGCCCACGTGTCCGGTAGGTAGGCACAATCACTTGCCTTATTGCTGGGATTAGACTTATTTTAACACAACATGTTGTGTTAAAATAAGTGTTAACACTGGTAATGCCAGAGTTGTGTAAAGCTGAATCAACGGGCTTGGGTTACTCCCGTCCCTACCTCAGCCCTTAGGGCCCCGTTAATGGCGAGGCTCGCTGTTGTCGCATAAGTTGAGATTAAAATTTGGTAGATAAACTGACTGTGTTTCAGTCCTTATAACATGCATAATTTAAACGCGGGGTAGATCTAAATTGACTCTTATGGATTACTGGGCTCTGAATATCTATTGCCAGAAAAACTAGGCATATTCTTGAGTCCAGGATATGGCGCATTTACGCACAAAGTTGCATCTCAGCCGTGGTTGCGGCGACCGCGCGTCCCAGTCGTTAGCTGGACCCGAAGGGCTAAGGCAGGGACCGAAGTAACCCATGCCCGCTGCTTCAACCAAACACAACTCCGGGCCCTGCTATGACTAGCGTGGCATTTGACCGCCCATTATCATAAAAAATATCGTTATTGTGTCTTTGCTGGATGAACAAATGCGCCAGATTAACAAAGCATTCACAGATGCCGACTTTGCTCATGGGTGTTACCTTCTTAGAATAAACTGTCGGCTTAACACGAGAGCTTTGTTCTGCGCCCAGCTCATTGTTAGTTTGCAACTTTTGCAACTCTCATAATTGCCTGTCCTTTTTCTTGTATCTTCGACTTAGGCTCGGCGTTCGTGACATCCGCCGTCAGATCTCACTGTTCCGGTGTTTAAGCGCGTGCAATGCGTCATTTTCTGCCACTGATGCAAAACATGACGTCCACAACATGGTAGACTTACCATACGACCCTGGTGTCAAACAGTAGTCCACTGTAGTTACGCAGCGAACCGTGTCCAATTGGGCGCGTGTAACGGATCTCGGGCACGTGCAACTTTGTAAACTGTACCGGCCATTCTTTTGTTGCACGTCATTCACATTTCTTTGTAACTCGCTTGTATTTTTGCACGGAAATATTTTGTGTTCGGTCTCTGAATCATGAATGGGAATGTTGTGCGAACGGGTTTTTATGGTTCCATTGTCAACTCTCTTCGCATGGATTTGCTGAATTTTGCCGAATTCTTGGCAGTACGTTCGTCAACATTTGTCTTTAATGGTTATTTGGATAAGTTTTGGGGTTGAGTACAAATATTGGCCCTGGGAATATAGTACCCTTCTCAATTGCACATGTTTTTTTTTTGTCAAAGTTGTATAGCCAATATGTGAAAGTTTCGCCGGGCTCCTAGAATGCGGGCAAATAGGCGTTCTAGATGTGATGTTAATAAATATTTGTATGCTGTTAGATCTGATCTACGTATAGCGTTACAGTATTCGCAAGGACCCATAATGTGGCCACGTAAACGGATGATCAAAATAAGTTGATGGTTGATGAATCAATGGACCATGAGTTGGACATTTTTTTTTAGTTCCACTACCCAATTATTAGGTAGGCAGGAGTGCCCATCCCTTTCTCGTGTGACCCAATTACGTTAAATACATAAATTCTTAATCTCTGTTGAGATGTCTCATGTCAATGAAAAATCGGTTCACACCACTCCCTGCTAGTTTTTGTTTGCAAACCCGCCACCTTTTGTTAGTAACATTTATACCCCGAGATCCCCGCGGACAGATAGCAAAGCCAGTAAAAGAACAGCTTATTTTTACTTTTAACAAATTTTTGGCCGATTTCAACGAATTTTCAACAAATTTTCCAAATTTTCTCATATCTTCAGACGTAACGAACGTTTTCGATATAAGCTACATCATTAATTTCGAAGCTGCCAACGTAACTCTTATGCGTCCCTCAGCAAGCCAAGGAGCAAGCTTACATGATAATTCTATGCATTGAGTCCCAAACTTGTACTAGTGAAGTCATTCAAAGTTGCATGACAGTAAACGGGATTGCCACGATAAATTGCCATGACTTACTCTCGTATCTGACTTACTATGATGATGCATTGATATTTGTTGTATCTTGGATGTTTATTTATCTCCTTTTGCCACAGTAAATTTGTCCCTGGTTAGGTAGCACATGACCCACGAACCCCAAACTAGCGGTGTCACAAAATGCACACGAATACCATAAACCCGCATTAGCAACGTCACGACTGCTTACCTGTGGTTTGGCATGGCTGCTCCACTGTGTAGCTGGTGCTGCTCCGCCGGCTGCGTTTTACTACAGGTCACCGTCGGGCGGCCTCGTCGCTCATGCCGTTCCCACGTCTGACCCCCACGCACCGAGACGAACACTGTGACCTCACGCGCCGCTGCGGGCTGTCCACTGTGCCGACGGTCCACTACTGTGTACTAAGCGGCCCGTGTCGCACCGTCGCCGTCGCCCGTCGCACGTCCGCTGCCGCTGGCGGTCCGGCACACACTGGCCGGCGCGGCTCTCTCGACCGACGGCTGAGCGGCCGCTACTGTCCGCTGTCCGCTATCTGCTGTCTGCTGTCCGGCGGCCGCTGCTGCCGCTGCCGGTGCTGGAGGTAGTGGTACTGCTGCCTGCTGCTGCTGTCGCTGTCGCTGTCGGATTGTTTGCTGTGTCCTTGTCTGACGGTGTCTGTTTGTGGTCAGTGACAGCGATGGCAGTGGGTCTGTGGGCAGTGACAGCGATGGTAGTGGGTCTGTGGGTCTGTGGGCAGTGACAGCGATGACAGTGCATTTGTGGGCAGTGACAGCGGTGGCAGTGGGTTTGTGGGCAGTGACAGCGATGACAGTGGATTTGTGGGCAGTGACAGCGATGGCAGTAAGTTTGTGGGCAGTGACAGCAATGACAGTGGATCTGTGGGCAGTGGCAGCGATGACAGTGGATCTGTGGGCAGTGACAGCGATGGCAGTGGGTCTGTGGGCAGTGACAGCGATGGCAGTGGGTTTGTGGGCATTGCCAGCGATGGCAGTGGGTTTGTGGGCAGTGGCAGCAATGGCAGTGGGTCTGTGGGCAGTATCAGTGATGGTAGTGGGTCTTTTGGCAGTGGCAGCGATGGCAGTGGGTTTGTGGGCAGTGACAGCGATGACAGTGGTGGCAGTGTAGGTAATGTTTGTTTCAGAGATGACAGCAGTGTCTGGCTTATCGGCGGTGATAGCGGTGGCAGGCAACAGTGGCAGCGCAGTGACAACAATTTTTGTCTATGGCAGCAATGACAGCAGTTTTGGTCCATGGCGTCTGGTGAGTGGTGACAGCGACTCTTGGTCCATGCCGGCGGTGTCAGTGGCAGTAACGGGCAGTTGTGGTGGCAGAGGCTTCGGCGTGCCCGGTCACGGCCGTCCAGACACCGCCGTCCCTGAGCGCCGTACAAGGCACACGCCACACCGTACACCGCCGTCCCTGAGCGCCGTACACGGCACACGCCACACCGGTACGGCGGTCCACCGCGCGCCAGCCCGGCAATTAACGGACCGGAGTTTATACACAGCAGCAGCAGCAGCAGCAGCAACAGGCTGCCTCCCGTCAGCTGCTGGCTGTGGTTATGATGGTTATATTCCTCTAAGTGTTTACCTACTCGATACCGCAGGATGTAGGTGCATGAGTAGAAAGACTGAAACAACGCGCATTAACCCGCGTCCTGGTGGGCCTCTGAGCCACCTTCGCCCTGGTGGGGAGGAGTCACAATGACCCCCCACTAACTCCAAAACTAAGAAAGATAGAAAGGCGCGGAACAGGTCAATATTGAGGTCACACGAGGTCATCATAGGTCAAATTTTCCCTTTTGGGATATTGATCCAGAAATCCCTCGATGTCTTAGAAACTATGATAACTAGAAATAAATCAAAAAGCAATTTATAGCTCTTGAAACGTTCCAGCGGCGTTTTTTCATCAGATTTGAGCCAAAGGTAATAGTTGAGGTTCCAGAGGTCATCAAACGTCAAAATGCTGTTTTCATGGATAACGGATTTTCGCGACTAACTTTTTTCACATTTACAGATAGAGCATTTCTTTTTGACACCATCGTGTTTCTCTCGTCAAGACGCATTGAAACATACTATATATGGTGACTTTGAAGAAAAAAAAATTGACCTCAGGTCAAGGTCACGTGATGACCCAAGTAGGTCAAATTGGGTAATGTTGCACATGAGTTGATGCGTCTTGGCCATAGGAACGCAATGGTGTCTTTCGCACGTTCCTATCTTTCTTCTATTAAGAGTTATTGGCAAAAAGCGAAAGTGACCTAAGGTAGGTGACCTTAGATGACCTTTATAGGTGTCACGAATCAAAATTTGCACTTGGGTCATCAACAATTGGCAAAGATACCATGATCCTGGAGAAATGAGACTAAACCGATTCCTCTCTTTCAAATAGGAAGCATTTAAATATTTTCCCATTGACTTATAATGGAGAGGTCACGAAATTGAGCTGACCTCAGGTCACCGACATCGAAAATCCGAAATATGCGAATTGTAGGTATCTATACTCTCACGAAATCCTCCAAGTTTGAAACACTCGGACAAACACTGTGGGCTGCGCACAACAGCTAACATTTTTGTAGGTAAGGTCACCTCACGTGCCCTGGTGACCTGACCCGACATGACCTGGGACCAAAATTTGTGTACAATATGCGGAATTAACAGCTGTGCCAAATTTGGCGGCGCCATTCGCCGCCGTTTTTACACTGCAGGCGAAAAACATGAGGGGGTCATTTTGACCTCCACCAGAGCGAAAGTTAAGAGATATCTTCATGAGCTGCATAAATTTCGTCTACAACTGTATTTATGAAGAAGAAATTCTAGACATTCTGTTCTCTCGGCTCTCAATGGTCACCACATAACCGAGAGAGTCGCGGCGCACTCAAAGCCCAAATCATCGTCACCATCAGCCTCCCTCGGCTGGCAATGGAGCATGACACCGCCGTCGTGCTGTTGCCGTTGTCGCCGCCGCCGCCGCCTCTGAGTCGCCGCCGTGGTCGGTGGGCCGAGCATTGGGGACGGACGGCTCCCACGGTTGTTTCTCCGGTCTGGGCTGTGCTCGGATGGCTCCGAGACGGCGTCCGTTACTGATGGATCCTCCCCGGGGTGCGCAGCCCGCGCCCGGTTATGTTATGGGTGCTGGCGTCTCCGTTTGGTCGGAGCTTGTGCCCGGTCGCTGCTGCAGCGGCTGCTCCATTGTTGTGATTACAGGTCGTCAGGAAGGACTCTCTGTTGCTGAGTTTAGATGAGTTGCTTTCTGATGATTGCGTTGGAGTCGCCTGTTCAAGGGTTGGGTCGCCGACTGCTTTGTGTTTTCAGCGTTGACCTCAGTCGGCTGCCGTCGATATGGTGACCTCAGTCTGTGACCTCAACAGGACGGCGTTCTGGTACAGTGCTTGCCTCTTAGTCCTAGCGTTCTGAAGGATTTGTTCTGGAATCTGGAGACATTTGCATGAGAGTGGCTTGGTGGCGGCGACCACCGTCCGCCGAGCTGGCCTTGTTCCCGGCCGGCTCCGTTTGTCCCATGCTGTCGTCCCGGTTCCGTGACTTTGAGCTCTGCTGTGAGAAGCGCAGAATCGACAGCGTTACAGAGCTAAACTGTGACATTGATTTCACCTTCTTTGAGAAATTGTCGTGGAATTTCCTATTGATGCCGCTTATGGATGGGGTATTGGAAAGTTCTGTTGCTGCTGAACAGGATACTGATTCGGCGTGCCCTAAATCCCAAATCAACATTATCATGCTGTTTTTTTAACATTATTTTTTATGCGTGTCATCAGACCAACATTTGGTATTGGAAATGTGTACTGATACACGGACGTAAAGTTTGGTGAATATGTGCTGAATATGTGTTGAAATATCCCGCTCGGAAAATAACCTTCAAGCTTAGGCATTGGAACACCAACATCTTAATACCTGTTTTTAATTGTTGTTCGACTGACTTGTTGACGTCTTGTCCGACTGACTTGAAGTGCTGCTGTCTTCGGCTAACAAACAGCAGGCATATGCGCCCTGAAGGCACTGGTCGGTTTCCACGGCTCGTCATCTGGTTCGCGTATACTAATCGTGGGTGCCACTGGCTGGCATGTCGACCTACAGCCCGCGTTTGTGATGTGGCTCAGAAATTAGCGTGAGTAACGGCCCGATTATTCGGGCATGGTTCGTCAGCACCCGGTGCTTTAGCAACACGCAGACTCATATTCCTTTTTTTGTCTTGATTGGGGCGCCCGCAGGTGCCTAGACATGTGGCGCCCATCCGTTCTCTATCTCAATCCTTGTTTTGCTGCGTTTCTGACTACAGCTTTCCCTGGCTGTAGCGGCGACGGACGAGTGTGGTTGACCAACGAAGCCATCGGGACAAACCGCGGGTCATCTCGGCCCAGCTGCCGGCCCAGCTCCCCACTCAGACTGTTTTGTGGCCGACACCACGTCACGGCGCCGCCAGAGGACCGCTCGGGGTCCGGGGGTCGCGTCGGGTCGTGGCCGCGACTGACCGCCGCCTAACGGAGCTGCCTCCACCACACCACCGTCACCACCACCGCCACGGTACACAGAGCCTCGCACGCTGCAGCCCATACATTATGGACCGGAGCCGTGACCGCTCGTCCGGCGGGCAGCGACACCCGCCGTCGAGCGGGCCGCTAATTCCCGGTTATTTACAATCACGTCGGCGACATCTGGGAGCCGCGGCTCGTCGGCGGTTGTTTTCCCGGCGGTCAGCTGGCGAAGTGACAAAGTGTGGGCCGTTATGCCGGGTGGTGTTGATAAGGGCGATGTTTGTGTGTTTCAGGTGGGCGGCGTCGACCGTGATGACGCGGATGAACAACATACCGTCCGAGGAGGATCCGACGGCTCCAGTGCCGGCGCTCATCCCGTTCTGGGACCTCTGCAACCACTCAAACGGACGGGTCAGTCAGTCCCTTTCGTGACTTGGATAATCGTTCATCAGAAGAGTCAGGCATTGTGTTTTGGGTATCTTTGTAACCACCCTGGCAGGCGGGTTAGTTATGCCCTTTTGTGACCTCCACAGCTATTCAAACGGGCTGGTTAGTCATTCCGTTTTGTGACCTTTGCAACCTCCTGTACCTATAGTCGCCCTAACGGTAGGTTATTCGATTCTGGAACTCCTGTTACCGGACGCAGTAATCAGTGCGTACGACCGGTGTCCTCTAAAACCCCTCACAAGGGATTGTGTCTTTACCTAATCGCTCTTAGGTCTGCCGTTCGTGATATTATGTTTATGATGGTCTCGTGAGCCCAAACGCGTGGCTAATCATGCCGTGTTAGTAACTGACAAGTATATTGTTATATTCCAACTGTTGTCAATTGTATTGTATTGTTCTGAAAACTGATTGTCACAGCTGTGGAACTCCATTGTCATATTGAGACTGACGTAGGCATCTCAGTCTTGGTCGTGGTTTAGTCCGAGGTTTTGCCCCTCCCCCCCCCCCCCCCCCACCGGCACTACTTTACCCCATCCTGTGCCTGTCACCCGCACCACCCGTCCAGCTCCTACGTTGACCCCTTTTCGGCCAGTAGCACCCCTTTTCTCCCGCCTGGCGCCTGTTTTACCCCTTCTGGCACTGAATTTACCCCGCCCGCCCGGCAGGTGTCGACTGATTACGCCCACGACCCGCCCAGCTCTGTGTGCTACGCCTTCCGCGACTTCGCGCCCGGCGAGCAGTTCCACATCTTCTACGGAGTCCGACCTAACGCCGAGTTCCTCCTGCATAACGGGTGAGCAGACGCTGCGCCGATCTCGGCAGAGACGAGATAGAAACAAAAACGTGCAGCGTGCCGCGAGAACCTATGAATTCATGACACGCGAGGCGAACCACGCCGTAGATTTATCAAATGGACGTTTCCAAGGACGGTCTTGGGAGAGTTTGGAATTGTCGATGGAAGCCTTTGCTTGATAGATGTCTGGCGTGTTTTGTACAGATCCTGGCTTCCGCAAACGTCTGTGAGTTTCACCGATCGTTCACCACTGCCCCTTCCCCCGATTACGAGGACTTGTACGCCGCGAAGCGTGACGGCTGTACGCCGTGTCCGCCGCCGGCCACACGGGGCAACACTTTCGCGGCGCGATGTGGCGAGGGTGCCGGTTGACCGTGCCGCTAATGTTTTCCGTCATTAATTAGTATGTACTTCCGCGGCGGGGAGTTGGCCAACGGCCGCTTTCGATCTCCGCTGGTTCCGCACCACTGGGCACCGGCCCCGCCTCCTCGACGGCGGGGTTGGCGACGCGTGTCCGGCTGGCCGACTCGATGACGGCGACTCGATGGTCGGTGACGGTGGCGACTCGCTGGTCGGTGACGGTGGCGACTCGCTGGTCGGTGACGGTGGCGACTCGCCGGTGGGTGACAGCGGTGACTCGCTGGTCGGTGACAGCGGTGACTCGCCGGTCGGTGACAGCGGTGACTCGCCGGTCGGTGACAGCGGTGACTCGCTGGTCAGTGACAGCGGCGACTCGCCGGTCGGTGACGGTGGCGACTCGCTGGTCGGTGACAGCGGTGACTCGCTGGTCGGTGACAGCGGTGACTCGCTGGTCGGTGACTCAATGGCGTTTGTGGCGGCGACTGGCGGTGGCGGGCGGCCGAGGGACAGGTCGTGTGATTGCGGGCGTGGCGCGTGCCGAATCGGCACCACACAATCGGCACAGTGACCGGGTAATGGGCTTACCCTGCTGCGCAATGTGCGAAACATGCCCGGTTGCGATACCGCCATGTTTTTTCTCGGTTGTGGCCGTGTTGATTAAAGGCCGCTGCGGTGTCCGGTAATGAGTTGGCACGTGCCACACTGCAGTGTCATTTTCCCGGTCACGGCGGTTACCGCGTGACGCGTGAGTGGAGGGCGGACAAGGACAGGCGAGGCCGGCAGAGATGGGGGCGTTTGCTCGACTCCACCTCCCCCTCACTCGCACTTTCGGTGGAGGGAACGGCGACTGATTGGAGTTTCGCAACGGGTCGGAGACTGAGATGTCAGATAGCCCTTGTAATGGCTCACTGGGTAAGAAAGTTTGAGTGAACCGGATAAGGGTTCTTCGTCACGGGCCGTGTATTTCGTACGGACATACGGAAGGTTATGAGTGGATTGCACAATAGCGCTGGGCCGGTGAGGGTTTTCATATCGGTTGAAATATGTGGAGTCATTGTTCGTTTGTTTTGTTTGTCTCATTAGGCAAAGTGATATCAAGAAATAACCCGTTTTCTCCGGCATGCCAGTCGACGGTGACGCTATCTCATGCCAGCGAGCAGACCATACCGTGGGCAAATTCGGCAACACGACTAAATCACTCTCCGAGGAACCGGCCATACCTTCACAATTGGACGGATTCACTCCCCGACGACTATTCGTCTGGTTCGCCGTAAATCCGACTAATTAGTCGCGTTGGCGAACTTGCGTAGTGTCTTGACCACTGCGTAGACCGCCCCAGTGCTTCACAATCAGCGCATTGCCGACCGACTTGACTTGCGTTCAACTATACCGGGCTGGCCCCTGTCCACCCGTGCGACCGTTGTCCGTGACTGACGGACCCAAGTTTGACCCCGTGTCGTAGTGAGGTGTGGCTTTTTCCCATCTCACTCAGAGTCCTAGTGACAGCCTATCTACGTCGGGTCGCCTATGCGTGACTCTGGCATCTCCGCAACAGGTAGCCTGTGACAGTCACTCTGGTTTGTCTGTCAGGTCACCTGTGACAGTGACTCTGGCCTGTCCAGTATCCACGTCAGGTTACCTGTGACAGTGAATCTGACCTGTCCAGTGTCCACGTCAGGTCACCTGTGACAGTGTCTCTGGCCTGTCCAGTATCCACGTCAGGTGACAGTGACTCTGACCTGTCCATCGGGTCATCTGTGACTGACTCTGATCTGTTGTCCGCCAGGTTCGTGGACCCCGATAACGAGCACGACGCGGTGGCCGTCCGGCTGGGCGTCAGCCGGGGAGATGCCCTGCACGAGCTGCGGGCCCGCCTGCTGGAGCGACTCGGCGTGCCCGCCAGCGGACTGTTCTACCTGCACCGCGAGGGGCCGCCCATCGACGGATCGCTCTTCACCTTCCTCAGGGTGTTCAACATGGACGCAGGTATGGTGTTCAACATGGATGTAGGCATATGGACGCAGTCAAGATGTTTAACATGGACGCCGGTATGGTGTTCGATATGGACGCCAGATATGGTGTTCAACATGGACGCAAGTATGGTGCTAAATATGGACGCAGATGAAGTGTTTAACCTGAACGAAGATATCAGGTGTTCAACATGGGCGCAAGTAAGGGTGTTCAACATGGACAAAGGCATGGGTTCAACATGAAAGGAGATTTGGCAGAACAGGCATTTTTTTCGGTGTTCAACATGGGCACAGGTCAGTGATGGCTTTGGCCCGGCTCTCGAACGAGTGTAAGTCGAGATAAGATGCTAGGGTTTTTAAACGGATTTCGTGGTGCCGTCTGATGCTTGTAACGATTTCATTAGATGAAATATTAGGTCCAGCATGAATGATGCCAAACAATGGCGCTCCGTTTGTCTCCTTCTCTCCTGTGTCTCCGCCGCCCTCACCGCCCCCGCCCCCCCCCCCCCCCCCCGC
>JARFNZ010107809.1:0-12796 GCA_031763405.1 Balanus nubilus | reverse complement strand
CCAGGGCACTGAATTCTGAGACCCCCCCCCCCCACAGCGCGTGTTAATTGTTGACCTTTTAATGGCTTCAATAAATGTACAATCTGATGGCGATATTTGTTGAATTGCATTTTTTTGTTTTACTAGACCACGTAAGTGAAAACAAATAACACCATTTGATTCCTGGGACAAAACTGGACAATACGCACTCCATGATCTCCACAGCATATATCATTCAACCAGGCTTTCACTACCCGCCGTATCTGCGTCGACACCGACACCGACACCGACACCGACACCAGTTCCAGGCCCAACAACAGCGCCTAGGCGTCGGCACCCGGCAGCTTTTAGCCGAACACAGGGGGTCGCCCCTGGCAGTAAAACCGTCCAGATCGGCCTGCTACCGGCGTCATCAGTCGCCGCCAAACCGTACAGACCGGCCTGCTACCGGCGTTAAACCGTACAGACCGGCCTGCTACCGGCGTTATCAGTCGCCGCCAAAATGGATCCTCACATAAAGGGTCGCTCGCAATGTCCCGACGTGATGTGCCGGGTGTTAAAAGCGCCGACCGCGCTGGGGGCACTCGTGGCGCGACTCCACAGTGGAAGCTTCGCGGAGCTGAACTGCACGAGCGCGACTCACGACGTCGGTACGTGTTAACACTTGGTGGCGTTTATGACGCACTTCGGCCCGGTGGACAGTTTTGACTCAGGGTCCAACGGGTGGTAGCCGGTTGCAACTAATGCACAAAAGGTCATGTGGTGTGCCAAGGAAGAAAACTACCGCTGGTGTGTGTGTGTGTGTGTGTGTGTGTGTGTGTGTGTGGGTGTGTGTGTGTGTGTGTGTGTGTGTGTGTGTGTGTGTGTGTGTGTGTGTGTGTGTGTGTGTGTGTGTGTGTGTGTGTCTGGATATCGACATTGTTTGTGTTTCGATTCAATGTTAATCATGTTTTACAACTTCGACCTAGTTAGAAGTTGAATATAATATACGACAAAATAAAGCCCAGAACAACTTTATATGCTAACCTTAAGTATTATTTTTCACTGAATTTCGACTATAAGCAATTGGCTAGTTCCGAATTTTTCTAGGAAAGTTAAAAGAAGCTTCAGTAGGATGGGATGCTCTGGCTCATCTGCAAGTAACGTTGATAAGGATAGACAACGATTGTTTACTTCCGCGTATCTAATCAGAGGAGCTCGATGTGTAGAGAAATTCGGCATGTTATACGAAGGTGTTCGACATTTAAGGGTAAGTCGCAATGGTTACACATAGCAAGATCACCTCCTGATAACAGATGTTTGTAACGACCTCAGCTAATTTAAGTATCACTCGCAACTTCTCCTCTGCACCTTCCATCGTTTCCAAGCCGCTCACAAATTCTGTGTGGATCCGTGAAGAGTAAAGAGGTGAGAAGTCTCCTTCCACCACTGGTTTGACGAGTTCAGCCTGCAGTACGAAGAGCGAAGCGCTCCGCTTGGACGGGACACCGCCGGTATGCTCTGTATACCGGCAAGTGTCAAGTGGTCCCCTTAGACGGTGATAACCGTCGTCCTGGGACGCCCGACTAGAATATCAGTCTGGCTTTACGGCCTATCAGCAGAAGGGATTACACTGTAGCGCGGATTAGCATACGAAGCAACCCGCCGGGGTGGTCCCCACGTTCACCAATAGTGCCGCTTATATGTGGCGACCCCAGAGCCCGACGAGGCGCCGGCCAACGAGCGCGCATCCATCGCAGCTCTGCAGGACAATCGGTGCAAGAATGCGCCGACGACACCGAACCGGATCGTCGCTGGACCGTCTCCAACAAAGGGCGACCTGGTTGAGTCACGTAGAGTCAAGCCGAGCCGCGAAGAGTGGAGTCGCGAGGCGCCAGGTGGGCTGAGCTCGTTCCCGGGCAGTCGAGCCAGGTCGGCAGCGGGGCGACTCGAGGGTCAAACTCTTCGCCGACAACCGCGACAAACGCGACAAATCGTCAATCGATGCCTCCCGCACTGATTAGTCTATTGGCCGCCATGTCGGCCGTTCGTCGTCGCACCGACGGCGTCTTCCCACGGGTCGGACACCTCTTTCCAACAGTTCACGGTTTCGGTCCGGTATGCCCGCCCAGTACCAGGCGGGCACTAGGCGTCATCCGGGCCGATATGACGTCGATGACGCTGCGTTTCGGTGGCGTCGGAGGATCTGAGGCGGCGGCGGCGCGCCGGTCAAAGGTGTCGCTCCGTGCGATACGCCTCATTGGAGTTCGGCGCCGCGCGACTGATGCCACCCAATTCGGCGCAGCGGCGGCGAGACGCGGCGCAGCGCAGCGCGGCGCGGCGCACCAAACCGCTGACAGACCGAGCTACAAGTCAAAGAGAAGCCCACAATGGAGAGAGCGTGTCGAGCAGCGCGGCGGGAGCGAGAGAGAGTGGCGAAGCGGAGACAACGCCGAGAGTGATACGGAGTATTTTAGATCTGGCGGACGTGAAGGCTGAGGATCTTGTTAAAAGACAAAAACGCGATGGCGGCGACAAAGAAAAGAAACAGGCGGAGGCAAGTGAAAGAGTTTCGGGGTGAAAGAGTTGGGTGTGCTGCCCGAGTGGCATGTAAACGAACTCTGAGCTGAACAAAACCAACTGCTGACGGGGCCCGGTTAGGTCGGGTCCGATGGCGAAAACCCCAGTCATCGCCATGACAGATTTCTGGACACGTCCATTTCAGAGATAATGACGCTAACAGGCTGGCATGTCTGGAAAATTTCGAACAACAAGATGACCCGTCCATAGATCCTGGAATCCACGGCGGTTAGAATGCTGCAGTGCTGTCACTGGGCTATGCGGAGAGATGCTTCGCTAATGCTAAACCACTGTAACAGAATAGCGTCGTCGTAAAAATATGGACCAACGACAACGTTGTTGTGCAGGGAAGGCAGTAGCTGCGTTCTCGAGAGAGATTGGCATCGGGAACTGCAGTAAGCATCTGCACAGGACCGCATTTAAAGAGCGAAAGGAAGTGTGACGGCATCTTTTCGACGGAGCCTCGCATTCAGTAATGTAGCCTCCAGTCAGAGGCGTATTTATCAGTTTGTGCTGCTGAGTCACGAAGAGAGGGGTGGTCCAATGATTTTAACTTTAGTTGGCTACATTTCGCATCACAAACTCATTCAAAACCAGCGACAGAATGTAAATCTATTTTTTTTAGTTTAAGAATCTTACAAAAGGTTATCGAATCCACGGAACCTTATAAATTCGCAAAAACGACGAAATCGATCGATTTCATGTTTGTCTCGCAAAATATTGAACGAACTACGAGTACGTAATTACATGTCACCTTCACTATTCTATACTTACAGTTGAATATTTAACCATTGCATCACCTTTGTATTGCTCAACATCTCAATTCTCGTTTATTTCAATGGTCGTTGTTGCTATGCTCGCCGACTCTATGTCCGCTGCTTTCATACCCGCTGACGGAACCCATACCCGCTCAGCGCCAGTGGCCGCGGTCTCGGCGTGAGGTATCACTGACCCCACAGCGTCCGGCAGCAGCAGCAGCAGGCAGCAGCCAGGGTGGCAGTCGTGTCTAGAAACCCTCCGTGTCATGTGGCGACGAAAAACGCCGGGTGCGCCAGATGGCTCGCGGCCGATTCGCAGTCATCTGCCAGCGCAGCCGTCACCTTTTGAACCGACTTGGCCGTTCACATGCGCTGATATTTTACTGTTGATATTAAGCCGATATCATCCGCTGGTCTTCACTATCAATCTAGTGCTTAGATGACCAGATTTATTCGTGGCCACTCACAAGAAGTATTTTTATCCTGCTCTTTCACCTTTCACATCCTGATCAGACTCTGAAAGAAGAGGAATGGGCGAAGAGTGTCGGCTGTCAGATAGTGAAATATACCGTCCCTCAGGGGTATCTTGTAACACGTGAAATATGTTCTGCAATGTGCGCTGCGATAAATAAGCAACTCTGACTTTTACAATGAGTTACCCTATCAATCTACTTATAATTGCCTAAAAGTGCCTTTAATAGTCATAATTACATCAAAATAATTAGACCGTAGATAGACCACCCACTGTTAGGAAAATCTATAAGTCTCCGAGAGTGACTTTCGGTGCCAGCTTGTGACTTAATTTCACTTTCATGTCATCTGAACGTGAGAAATGAAAGCATATGCATTTAGATAGATCTGACCATCAAAATGAGAAGATTATAGCCCCAACGATAGTTATCCATCTTGGTTTGCAATAGCGGCAAGAATTTTACTTAGTTGCCTATATTGGTTTTCGTGAGGAATATTACCTACATCTTAACGGCGACTGTTTAAAGATATCTATTTTAGTCATCTTCGGGGTTGTGAGATACACTACGGATACGACCTATGCCTGCAAGACTCCTGTGAAAATTAGTTGACCTCCGACAACCAGCAGCATCATGTCTGGTGTAAAATATCGAGAGACGCTGGCGTGTTCTTTGACAACATACTTCTTCGTACTTACAGCACTTTCATTGTTCTTATCTCGAATATTACCCGCAAAATAACTGAGACGTTCTTTGTTTTGATATCGAACTATCAACTAGCTATCGAACTATCCAACTTTCAGGTATTGTTTGGATAAAGTAAATAAAGTAATAAGTTCTCAATTTTTATCAATGACATCGACAGATGGACTTACATTCTCCCACAAACATCTGCAGTGATCTGCGGACGATGATGATCCTTGATAGAGAAACGTCGGTAGGTTTGCTAGCATAAAACAGAGCCCTTTAAGAATTCCTTTTCACCGGAAATATCCAGAGTACTTACCGTGCACAGGTGCTCCAACCACAAACATTGGAACTATCCACAATTTCACGCACGACTGCACAATGCAACTTCCACTCCAAAAGCAATGGCAGTTCCTGCAACTGTTAGGCACGGGACCCACTTTGCCACCCCCCACCGTGCTGACGCTTTGAGTGCGGCAACATGGCCTCTTTGTCAGCATAACCAGAGCGGTGGGATTGCGTGCCAACTGGGCCGGCCGAGTGACAACCCATTATGTCCCACGCCGGAGACTCCCCTGGGCCGGACGTAAATCTGTTTAACCGCGCCTGCCCCGCTCGTTCGATGCCGTTTACGAGCCGGGACGCATAGATGATCTGCGTCCAATGCACAGATCGGGTCGCCTTCCGTCGCAAAGCCGGCCTTCGCCAGCTTCACAATGCGCGGAACCTGCAATTACAGCAGCGTTTAGGGTATCGTATTTTATGGCGGCTTGGTTTAAGCGAAAATTGGCTCACCCCATACGGGGTAACCGAACTAATTCTGCGATGGCTCCTATGGGGTGTGAGTGACTGAAAATTTATGGCTTGGTTTTATTTGCTCTCAGGCATTTCCAATGAACTATAAAAAGCTTCTTTGTCGGGAGCCCGCAAGAATTCGTGGGCATGTTTAAAGGTATTTTCTTATTTCGGTGCCGGACACTTCAACTTTATGTAGCATTTATTGAGACGGAAATATTGGACAGTTACATGAATACATACGGATACATTGAACTATATTAATTTTAGCCTAATGTAAATCCTGCAGAAATGAAGCCATGGGTAGAGGCAGATAATATAAACTATATTTTAGTGTCGTCAAACTTCCTATTTTTCTGTGAGCTAACGCCGGGACTTGTTTGTCATTGCAAACAATGTATTGTTCAGAGAATAGCTAAATATGTATCTTATAATACCATCAAGAAGTAACGTCATGATAACGGCAAACCCTTATATATTATTTTAATTGACAGGTCACCAGACGCAACTGTAAGATGACGTTCGAGCTGAATGTGATGATCGTTGCAGCTGGTGGTCACGAATACAAAACACTGTCCTGTGTTCATCAAGAGCAGCGTCATATTTTGGAATGGGATAGACGAAGAAAAGTTGTCTTTACATATAAAACCGTGCGCAGACAGTGTTAAGTTCTTTTTGGTATTTTCTCTCAAAAGAAATTCAAGTTAAAATTAAATGCGAGGAGCCGTTACCAAACAGATTAACGTTGCATAGAGAGCAACAGGTGCGTAGAGCGGAGCAAACCGCTCCCTCGGGATAATGCGCCCACTTGCAATATCTCGAAAATGCAATGACCTTGAGCAAAGATGATAGCGACATCTCACAAGGTGCAGAAATCAACGGGTCGATCTTTTCAATCCAGCATCACGTCCGGTGAAAATGCTCAACAGTAAGGACGTTTTTACCATTTCAGTGTAAAATTAGATCCTTTTGTCCCTGACACTCAGACACAACCTAGCTACTGATGCATAAGTTTCCGCCTGCAATGCTCTGATAACTCTTTTTTACACAAAACTAAGCATCTCGACTCAATACCTACTCTCAGAACAGGATTGGATCGTTCCGTTATACTGCTGCGAGGTTATGTGGCACCAGATACCGAAACAAAGAGCTAAAGGTAAAATACATGTTAAATTAAGCTAAAAAAAAATAAGAGTGAATGACTATTTTTGGATGGATGAGAGTGTGTTCATAAAAAATATAAACGGTCTTGGCATATCAGATTGATTTACCATATCTCGCCAAAACATTACAGCAAAGCTCACCCTAAGCTCAAGATTGGGAGGTGTTGCCCCGATCTACCCTAGTTAGTAGTAGCAGCAGCAGCAGCGGTAGCAGCGGCACTGGCAGCACGAGGGCGCCGGTAGCGGAGGCGGTGCGGTGCGTGCGGCCGCCCACCGCTGCGCTACCGCTCTCTATTTGTCCTGTAAACTCCCTAGGGCACCTCCGCGCCGGTACATTACCCAATTCATGGCACGGTAATCAATACCGACACCAGATAAGATTGTTTAAACAGGACAGCGAACAAAGCCCGTCAAATTGGTGTGGCCCAGATGCCTATCGGGCGGGCGCCGCGCCGCGCGTAATAGTTTCTTTGGAAGCGGCGCCCCAAGAGGGACAAAAGTCGATTGCTCATTTCCATTCGTCTGTCGGGAGGTTGGTGAAACGGGTCGGGCACAATGCTGGCGGCACTCAGATCTGAGTCGATCGGTGACGGCGTTCGCGGGTGGCAGGCGCGCCACCGGCACTTCCTGCGGGGCCGTCGGACTGGTGGTGGTCTGAAACTCACCGGTCACGCTGGAACAGCGACAGGGTTGATAGTTCTGTCTTGAAAGGGCGCAAAAGACGCGCAAGGAGATGAAGAAACATTAAGGATGATGACAAAGATAAACATTATGGAAGTGATGTATTTCCGTGTGAGAACTAGATACTTTAGTGAAACAAAATGGCTGACGGGTGATAAGTGATTCTGTGCACGCTGGTCCGCTAGTCCAAACGTTGGCCCTCGATAACCACGACAGGCGCAGGCCGTGAAGATTATGGATCAATTGATCATAGGGACATTTCATAGTTCACAGCTGCATCCGAAGATCAGTATAAATAGCCGTTACGCTCAAAGGCATACGGTATTGACTCGAGAATTCGATATACGACAATGATAAACTGCAAGAGCTCCAGAATGAACAAATGATGCATGTGTCGTGTACAGGACGCAGTGCCAGTGGTGTGTAACTAAATGCAGATGGTCACTGGAAGTCACCAAAAGGGTAATCCTCGCGCGACATAAGTCACTTTCCCAAAGCTGGGCGCGTGTTATCAGTGTAAGCCGACCGCAAGTGTATATTTCACGGTTACGGACCCGCATTCTGGAGCGGTATCATCACAGCGTGGCGTGACGCCGTCTGTTTTGGAGTGATATGCCAGTCCAAGTGACAGTCACCGCCATCCAGCCCGAGAAAATCGAGCCATGCGGCGGAGTCCAGGCCCCGCCCGCCGAGAGATACGGTCAGGATGTTGCAAAGGGGATAGGCCGGCATGATGTGTCTTGCATGATGGGTCTCCGAGAGTGCCTCAGAGCAGATGTGCATAAATGAAGTGTTATTTGCATCCGTACTGTGTGATGGGCATTCTGATGTTCTCAATTGCCACCCAGACGGTTTACGAAAGTCACGTTTTCGCGAAATATGTCACTTTTGCAATGTGTTCTAAAAAAGGTCGTGCAAAATCAGCCCGGATAAGGAATTCGAGTATGCTATGATTCGTTCGTTCTTTCTTTACTTATATCTCAACCCCTGTTTCTGTCTGCCTGCCTAGCTTAATTACCTTGAGGCCCATGGGAATGTCTCTGCTGTCTCTCTTGCTCAACCCATGTATAATGAGGGCACTGCGTAAAGCATGTAAAAAAATCACCTTTACGTTGCCGGTTGTAAGAAAATACGGGAACGAAAAGCCTGCAGTTGGATGGATGTGATCGTGAACTAAAATCCCCGTAAATGTGAAAATGTTGTTCCAATGATATTTTCAGTCTTTGAGAAGGACACCCCTCACTCAAGAACGCTACATCCCTGCTATTAGTTGCACCATGTCAATCATAATTGATACACAAATCTCCCATTTCGAGACATACATCACCAAAACCGAACCCGTCATTTTTCTCTTCAACAATCCCTAATCGGTTTCTGCACATTTTTAGGCTCCATGGGACATCTGCAGGGGGCGAGAGCTCGCCGCATTTGTCGCATCGGCTCATTTCTGAGAAACAAGTGTCCTGCTCTCTGCACCCGCCGTGATGGCAATCGCATGGAAACACGCAAAGATAAAACTATTTTGGCACTAAATGTTCAATTCAGGGGACATCAATCATATTTAATGCGATTGATTTAACTCGGCAAGATGTTTGGCCCGAGGAGTGGCGATATGGTTCTGAGAACGGCTGTCAAACCGAATGGCGATGAGGCCGTGTATTGCCTGCTTAGTAGGCAGGATTTCGCCCGTAAGCTCTTCTGGAACATGCCCGTATATCGTCGATAAAGTCATGGCAATCCTGATCCGTCCCTAACCCGGCGAGTGACGTCAGCCAGGCAGACCGCCAGAGGCTTGACCTCCGCAACTGTCAAAAGCTCCACATTTCCACGCAGCTGGTGCGTTCGCCTCCACATTTATTGAAGATAAATGAAACTCGGAACCTTAAGCCAACCTTAAGTGTTTATCGAAATAATACTGGGGTAGCAGTGCACATTTATTGAGTTCATCTCTTGTTGTTTACAATATGTTGCAAAGTGTTGCAATTGCAAGTGATGCTTCAGAGACCACGATTCTCAAATAAGTTTGTGTAGAACTATAGTGCCAAAAGGGACTTCACCTAAAGACCACCTTTTTCTAATTTCCATCTGGCTTTTTCACTAACAGCCTCGGGAAAAGCACATTTCAAATATAATTACTCGTAGCCAATTTATAGGATAGGATTGACCATGGATAAAGAACCTAGATTGGAAACAATCAGCTGTTTGGCTAACGTTGAGTTTTGTAAACAAACCCGAGAAACGGGAATGAGAATCGGCAATATGGCGTCTGAAAGGTAATAACACGGAGCGGTACGGAGCTAATATCATTGATAAATACTACATTATCAATGCTTCTGTTTATTAGTACCTGCATAGAATTGAATTACACACATTGTGTGCAAATTTTAACCTTGGGTCTTGCCAGATCAGGTCACGAGATCAGGTCAAAGTACCGACATTGGAAATGATCATCTGTAAGTTTTCAGTTGTGCTGTGGCCACATTTATTGGCCGATCGGTTTCAAACTTTCAGGATTGTATAAGAGCCCTTTTATCTTGAAGTTGTCGATGTTAGATTGATCTATATAAGTGACCTGAGGTCAGGTCAGTTGGGTGACCTCTCGAAATTAAAATAGTTCCTTTTCAATAGATACGCATCACAGTAGCATAATTGTTGTAGGTTTATGTCTTCTCAGGTCATTATTGATGCGTAAGTTGCAATTTTTACCAGCGACCCCCCTGCTAGGTCATCCAAGATCATCCGAGTTCATGAACATTTGTTTTGTCAATAACTCTCGGTAGAATAAAGTTAGAAAAGTGAAACTGGTACAAATGTGTTTGCATTATCAAGAAGCGCCTCCTGATATGCAACTTGACCTACTTTGGTCACCATGACCTTGACCTTGCCTGGGGTCAAATTTTGAAATTGACCTGACCAGGTCCAATTTGGTATATTTCGAAACGTCTCCACTAGACAAACACGATGGTGTCAGAATAGTTTCTCTATCATTGTTTGTTAAAAGGTATTAAGGAATTTTTTTTTCGCACAACACGGACATTTTGACCTTTTATGACCTACTGAGCACTCTGGTCACACCAATCCTATGATTATACACACCATTGGATAGAGCAATCTTTTTTACATCCGACATTCCTACTTTTTATTATCAAAACTACTTTTTTATAATCAAAAATAAGAATTGTAGGAGGAGTAATTAAAATAATCATGTAATGTGACGGGCGGGCCTAATGCACATTCAATAAAGGGCCGGCCAGCCGGCCAGTGTCATTCCTTCCCGTTTCGGAAACGTGGCGAACGCGGCGCGTTAGCGGATTTTATAATGGTAAAGGGTCTGAGTTTCCAATCCAGGTTCTTTATCCATGGGATTGACTAGGGCAAAGTGCAACGCACCACGCATTTGCCGTACACCGCATCGGGATAATTTTGTGTCTCAGCAATGTATTATCCACGAAGCTTCATTAAGTGATATCACTTTGGCTCCGCTAAGTGTTTGAATTGTGAGATATTCTAAAAAAAAATATGAAAAGCAAACAAACAAACATACACGACCCAAGTCAGTTTCGATACCTTGTTTGACTACGGCTTCGCACTTTCTGCGCTCAGCCTCCATCTGAATAAACCAAACTTGTATTGATATAAGCTGCTTGATTTGTCTTTCATATAAGGAAATGTATAAGTTTTGTGCCCCTTTCGGTGATTTTTGATGGGGGGCTTAGGAACGTTTGTCCCCCTGGATCCACCTCTGGTTTCATCTAAGAGACTGGTGCACAAACAAACTAGTATAGTGTCGTTTTTTCCGACTCAGCATCACGTCCCGTGACAACGGTGCATGGTGAAAAAGTTGTTCAACCTTTCAATGTAAAATTCGACAATTTTGACATTCAGGTTAACACAGATTAACTCGTTATGTCTAATGTCATTCCGTGCTTGAGCAAGGAACATTTAGGAACAATGGATTATTTGTTTGTTTTTTAACTTCCCTCGAAATTGTAATGAGTTAAGTTTCTGACATTATGTATATCGATATTTCGATCGACAGATTATTATCAGATTATGAAGTGCGAAAAAAACTAGAATAATATTTTGTCGCTTTTCGTATTCTGATGATGATCTCTCGATCGAAATATCAATATAAATCAGGTTAGAAACTCAACTAATTACAATTTCGAGGGAAGGTAAAAAAAAATCAGATTAACTCGTCATTGATGAACAAGTTTCAGCCTTATGAGGTTACCGGGGCAAAGTGTCATAGAAAACAGTTTTCATTTATTGGTAGTGAGTCTACTGAGATCTGCCATGTGGCGTTATGGACGTTATGGACGTGGGATTGTAGAGCGGACTTTTTTTTACAATTACGCCATACCTGCACTTCTTCAGAATAATCCTGGTTGCTGAGAAATTACAATATCCCCATCATAGGTGTGAAATACCAAAGTTATCGAGTTTACCCCAACCTGCTTCCACCACCAGAATTCGATACAAACATGCCTGCGTATCGATAGCGTCAACCCATCGCATTTCGACAAAACAGCTCGTGAACGCTGATAGCAGCATTTAGAGCCCTCGTGGCAGTTCTGTTTCGAATGTTAATTTACAATTTTCATTTTGTCTTCACGGTAATTTCTCTGTGCCGTTTCTCTATCCAGAGATCATGATAGACTGAAAATATATAAGACGAAGCTAAGGTCATTTCCAAGCCATTCCCTGCCGTAATGAGGGTACAAAAACAACAGCGTAGGTAATGACAATAACAAATGTTTTGACCGCTGATTGTTTCACGAGCACTGTATTATTTTACTTCCTCTTCTGTTTGTTTGCCTTCACCATATAAAAACCGTTTTCATTGATATCGTTACCGAAATAAGCCGAAACAATGCGAGCAAAAATGCAATTATCGGAGGCCTATATATTATTTTTATCGCATTCAAACGTGGTAACAATTGTTATTAGTCGTAAGAAAAATTGTTGTGTAATAAGAAAACAGTACACACCTCTTTAAAAGGAATAGATAACCTTGAAAATCTGCTTGACAATCGGCATGTAGGGGTTTCTTAAGCCCAAAACACCGAATCTGACATCTGTTTATACGAAAAATTAATAACTGCGGAAAAACATGTTTTCTCTTCTTTCCTTCATAGCCTTCATGGACTTAATAAAACTTCTCGCCGGTGTGTGACATCACACGTTGGTTGTTTAAGCCATTGCACGTTACATCAATGGCTGACCTGAGACATAGGCACATACATTGTGCAGAATGAGATGTTATCCTCTCAATAAAACACATTGTAAACACTTCCCAATTATTTACTTACCTGAAACTAGTTTTTTCAATGTTGAATTACAACATTTAGAACATTATTTTCGAAGTTCTTACTGACACAGATACATACATACTTTAACCAAAGCAATCACGATTGGTTTTTCTATACCTCGATCCATGAGAAGTTTGCAGCCGGAGTCTCTCGATTTTTATCAGCAAACGCTACTTAGTTCGAGGTTTCTCACGTGCTGTTATTTTAAAAGGCTGGTTTGGAATGGAAGAGACAGATAAGTTATGATAAGGTAAGTAATGACAGGTAGTTCATGTTATCTAGAAAACTATACCGTGGTTACAAAGTACAAAACTCGGACAGAGTTTTCGGTTAACGCGTATGCACAACGGCGGATGACGCGAATCTGTCGTCACCCGTATGACGCCATACGT
>JARFNZ010107699.1:0-21549 GCA_031763405.1 Balanus nubilus | reverse complement strand
AATCAGACTGCCAGATGGTGGCATCAAGAACATGCTGAACCAGAAGTTCAAGGCTAATGCTGAATTGCCTCTGCCGAGGCTGTCGGGTGCTGACATCGATGACATCAAACTGCCTGACGGCTCCATCAAGACATCCTTCAAGCCCAAGGCTGGCTTCAAGTGGCCCAAGATCTCTCTACCATCTCTACAACTTCCTGATTGGGAGTTTGGCTCCGGCGAACGTTCACCAAGTCCAGAGAGGAAGGCGAAGGGAGACAGCGACTTCCAGTTTGGTGTCAAGATGCCATCGTTTGGCTTTGGCAAGGGAGTTAAGGTGCCAAAAATGGACGGTGTTGACGGTCTCCTGGGATATCTTCTCCCAGAGTCTGATATCCCTAAACTGCGTATCCGTGACAACACCGAAGTGGATGTCATTGATCTTGAAGACATGAAAGGAAGAGAGGTTGTTGTCAGGACAAACATCCCTGACATCGATCTCCCGAAGCTGTCCGCAGACATTAAGACTGAGAAGATCACACTCCCTGACGGTAAAATCAAGAACCTGCTGACACAGAAATTCAAGGCGAACGCTGAAGTCCCACTGCCAAAGGTATCTGGCGCTGATATTGATGACGTGAAGCTGCCTGATGGCTCCATCAAGACCTCCTTTAAGCCCAAGGCTGGCTTCAAGTGGCCCAAGATCTCCCTACCATCTCTTCAGCTTCCTGATTGGGAGTTCGGCTCCGGCGAACGTTCACCAAGTCCCGAAAGGAAGGAGAAGGGTGACAGCGACTTCCGCTTTGGCGTCAAGATGCCGTCGTTCGGCCTGGAGAAAGGTGACAAAGTGCCAAAGCTGAAGGGACTTGATGCCCTTCTTGCTTACCTTATACCCGAATCAGACATCCCGAAGTTGCGGCTTCGTGATAACACAGAGGTAGATGTTCTGGATCACCATGATGCGAAGAGCAGAGGAGTGGTCATTAGAACAGAAGTGCCGGACGTTGATCTCCCCAAAGTTCCAGGTGGATTTAAGGTAGAGAAAGTCTCACTTCCAACTGGAGGCTCTGCGAACGTCATGGTTCAAGAATTCAAGGGGGACGCAACTCTGCCACTGCCAAAGGTTTCTGGAGCCGACGTTGATGACATCAAACTCCCTGACGGAACGGTGAAGACTACGTTCAAGCCAAAGGCTGGTTTCCGGTGGCCAACAATCACACTGCCTATGCTTGAAATGCCCGACTGGGAGTTCAGTTCAAAGGATCGTTCACCTAGTCCGGAAAGGAAAGAAAAGGGCGACAGTGATTTCCACTTTGGTGTGAAGATGCCTTCGTTCGGCTTTGGCAAGGGTGTGAAAGCACCAAAAGTCGACGGTCTGGATCATCTGCTTGGATATCTTCTGCCTGAGGGCGATCTCCCGAAACTGAGGATCCGAGATAGCTCTGAAGTGGATGTCATTGATCTGCCAGACATGAAAGGAAGAGAAGTCATTGTCAAGACTGACATCCCTGACGCAGACTTACAGAAACTGTCTTCAGATCTTAAGACAGATAAGGTTACACTACCTGATGGGAAGGTGAAAAACGTGCTGACCCAGAAGTTTAAGGTCGACGCTGAACTGCCACTGCCGAAAGTGTCAGGCGCTGATATCAATGACGTGAAGCTGCCTGATGGCTCGATCAAAACATCCTTCAAGCCCAAGGCTGGCTTCAAGTGGCCAAAGATTACCCTACCATCTCTTCATTTGCCTGACTGGCATTTCGGAGGGAGCTCTGGCTCTTACAGTCCGCCGTCTATCAGGAAGGAAGTGACTGCAGAAGTGGCTTCAATGCGACCTGGTAAGCTTAGTGACACCGGCATCGAGGGCATTGGTGACCTTGTCATGCAACTTATCCCTCGCAACGAACTCCCGTCGTTGGTATTCACGGAAACTTCGGAAGTTCGTGTTGAAGTCACCGGCCCCAAGAAGAGTGATATGGTTGTCATCACCAATGTGACCGACGTCGACGTACCAGAGCTGACTCCCAACGCCAAGATCGACACAGTGAATCTGCCGGGCGGCGGGGAAGACCAGTTTTTGACGCAGAAATTTAAAATCGACCCGACAGTCGAAATCCCAGATGTTGTTGGAGCAAAGGTCGTGGAAACAAAATTGTCAGATGGCACTGTTCGCTTCACGTACAAACCCTGCCGTGGTCTGAAATGGCCTGAAATTCACATGCCATTGTCGAACCTACCTGAGAAAGAAGTGCGTGCTGTGAGGGAGCGATCTCTTTCTCCGGTCCGCGACGAAAAAGACTCTGGCTTCAGTTTCAAGCTTCCGTCATTTAGCTTCAAAAAAGGATTGAAACCGCCCAAGGTGTCTGGTGTTGATGGCCTTCTCGAGTACCTCCTACCCAAAGACGACTTGCCGAGGCTGCGCATCAGAGATAACACAGAGGTGGATGTCATCGATATTCCTGGTGGAGATGCACGCGACGTTGAGGTACGGACTATAATCTCGGAGGCTGATGCCAAGTTGCTGCCAGTAGACAGTGATATCGTCAAGATCAGCCAACCCGATGGTAAGATGAAGCACACGCTTTGTCAGAACTTCCGCAGCAGCCCAGACCTCCCGCTTCCAAGAGTGAGCGGAGCTGACATCTCAGAAGTCACGTTACCGAATGGAAATGTCAAAGCTACGTACAAGCCAAAGCCAGGCTTCAAGTGGCCGAAGATCTCGCTGCCCGGTCTGCAGCTTCCTGATTGGGAGTTCCGCTCTGGTGATCGCTCTCCAAGCCCTGAGCGTAAGGCATCCAAATCTATGAAGAAGCCCAAGTTTGACGGAATATCAGAGCTGCTAGCTAGCCTGATCCCCAAGGCTAGGCTGCCGTCCCTCGAGTTCAGAGAACACTCCACAATTGACGTGGAAGATCTGCCATCTGGAAAACGTCAACTTGTCATCACCACAGAAGTGACCGAGCCTGAACTGTCACAGCTTCCTAAGGACGCCAAGGTTGAGGTTGAGACACTGCCCTCTGGTAAAACTCGTAAGGTCTGGCGTCAGTACTTCGATGTGGACCCCGAGTTCCAGCTGCCGGAGATCGAGGGAGCTGAAGTCGAAGAAGTGGCCATGCCAGATGGTAGCTTTAAAACATCCTACAAACCGAAGGGTGGTTTTAAGTGGCCTGAATTCCACATGCCGAAGTTCCACCTGCCTGGCTGGGAATTCAAGAAGAAGACGACAGATGTGGCCGAAGCACCCGAGAAGAAGAAGTCAAAGCAGCAACCGGTGCCGCCAAAGAAACCGATGAAGAGACCGCCGAACTTCCTTGGCATCGACGGCGTCCTCGAGTATCTCATTCCTGAGGACAAACTGGCCAAGCTTCGCATTCGGGACACCACGGAGGTCGATGTCATTGATCTTCACCGGATAAAGGTGCGCGACGTCATCGTGCGGACTGAGGTCCAAAGGTCTGACGTGCCCAAACTGCCGGTGGGTGTCACAGCGACAGAAATAACTCGTCCGTCTGGTCGCACGGCCTTGATAATCGAACAGCCGTTCAAGGCCGATGCAGACTTGGTGCTCCCGACTTGCTCAAGCAGCGACGCTACTGAAACTGAAGAGCCCGACGGCTCACGCAAAACCATCTACCGTCCGCGGAAGGGCACCAAGTGGCCGAAGTTGAAGCTTCCTGCCCTCCAAGTACCGGACTGGGAGTTCCGGTCCTCCAAGGTGCGGTCACGGTCCCCTAGCCCGACCAGTGATGACGAAGGCCGCTTCTCGTTTTCGGGTCTGTTCTCACGTTTCCTTCCGTCGTTCAGCAAGGACAAGGCGGAGATCGAGGTGGAGGACGACCCGGTGCATGGGCAACAGTTTGTCGTCAAAACTGAGGTGCCTGATGAGGAGCTGAAGAACATTCCAGCAGATGCGCAGATCGAAGTGGAGGCACTGCCGGATGGCCGTCAGCGTCGTGTCTGGCGGCAGCCAGTCAACACAGAGATTAGTCTAGATTCTCCAGAGATCGAACTGAAGGAGGAAACGCTTCCTGACGGACGCATCCGTAAGACCGTGAAGCCCAAGGCTGGATTCGAATGGCCCTCTTTTTCGTTCGGATTCGGTAGCAAGAAGCAGGAGGAGCCTGAGGCGCCAGCCAGCGTCTTGGCTGAGATGATATCTGAGGAGCAGTTGCCCAAGGTTAAGTTCATGGACACCTCGGAAATTGAGGTTGTTGAACTGCCGGACGGTAAACGACAGGCTGTGATTACCACCGAGGTGACCGACTCTAACTTGAGACAGCTGCCGGCTGGCGCCAAGATTGAGGAGGACACCGCACCGGACGGCCGTAAGAGGAAGGTCTGGATTCAGTACTTCGACGTCGAAGAAACCTACGTCATGCCTCGTTTCGAAACGGTGGAAATTATCGAAATTGTTCTTCCCGATGGTAGAAAGAAGAAGACACTAAAGCCGAAGGCAGGAATTATATGGTCTGGCATTCCGAAACTCATCAAGCGCAAGCCGAGTGAACAGAAGGTTTCCGCAGAGAAGGCTCCGAAGGCGTCCAAAATTCCTGTGCGGGAGGGCAAGTCACCGAAGCCGGAGTCTTCGAAGCGTAAATCGAGCAAGTCCAAGGACGACGAACCGCCTGCCAAGCCTGGCGCAGCAATGACAAGCTTCATGCTATCCATGGTGCACCCTGACGGCCTGGAGATGGTTCGTGACACCATGGTTGGCGCGGAGAAGCCGGACGTGTCTTTGGAGATCCACGCCGGCAAACACCCAGCAGCCGACCGCGGTCCCGACTCGCCTTCAAAGAAACCGAGGCCTGACTTCCCGACGGAGAGCGTTCAGGCGCCTTCTGACAGGAAGTCACGCGAAAAGGAATCACCAAGTAAGATACCAAAGAAGGTTCCGGGAGCAGCGGCAGTCGAACCACCTATCAAGGTACGACCCGGCTCCACGAAGAAGAAGACCTCACCGCCTCCCGACCCTGACGTTGAGCTTTCAAAGGTGATATCCGACTCGCAAATCGAGAAGATGCTGGCGCCACTCGACGACGTGCCGTGGGAAGACTCGCCGACTGATTCGGAGCGCGACTCTACCAAGAAATCCAAGATCCCGAAGAAAACGCCATCAGTGCCGCCTCGCGGTGCGACGAAGACTGAGCCACATACACCGCCGTCCACTCCAAAGGAGGAGTACGACATCCCACCGGCGAGCGACATCCATCTACATCAGGTTGTCGAGCGAACCGTTTGCGAGTCGGATGACGAGCTAGATGCCCCTGACCCCGCCTCCGTGCCGCTCGGCGCGGACGTTGAGATCCAGGAACAGCCGGACGGCAGTGTTCTACGCATCTACAAGCGTACCATCGTCTCATCGGCCGCGGATATGCCCTCAATGCACCTGCGCTTCCCCGACTACTCTGTGTATGAGGAGACGCTTCCAGACGGCTCCGTGCAGCGCACCGTGAGACGTGTTATCACCACCGAGGACTGGGGCTTCCTACCCGAGGGAGGCCAGGTGGAGGAGGAGAGACAGCCGGACGGGACGTTCCAAAAGGTTTGGAAGCAGGTGCTGAAGCCTGGCGATCCCGACTTCGACATTCCCGAGGATGCAGACACGAACATTCAGGAGGAGACGCTCCCCGACGGCAGCCTTGTCCGCAGGGTCAGCCGTAGGAGAATCGTACGGCCTGCGTCCAGCGCTGACGTCGACGTTCCCGAGGGAGCCGAAGTCCGCGAGGAGACGCTGCCGGACGGGTCGGTAGTGCGCAGGATAATTCGAAGGACGGTTGTAGCCTCAGAAGAGCCTGACTTCGAGGTGCCAGAGGGAGCTGAAGTGTCTGAGGAAGTTCAACCGGACGGCTCGATCATTCGCCGTATCATCAGGAGGCGAATTGTGACTTCAACCGCCGTGGAGCCCGAGTTTGAGGTGCCTGAGGGCGCTGAAGTATCTGAAGAGGTCCAGCCAGATGGCTCCATCATTCGTCGTATCATCAGGAGGAGAGTTGTGACTACCACCGCCGAAGAGCCGGAGTTTGAAGTTCCTGAGGGTGCTGAAGTTTCTGAGGAAGTCCAGCCCGATGGTTCTATCATTCGAAGAATCATCAGAAGGCGGGTTGTGACCACCACTGCGGAAGAACCGGAGTTTGAGGTACCTGAGGGTGCCGAGATTCGGGAGGAGGTTCAGCCAGACGGTTCTGTCATCCGACGGATCATTCGTCGTGTGGTGACGAGTAGTCTCGACCAGGAGGTCCCCGCTGGTGCCGAAGTCACGGAGGAGACTCTCCCGGACGGCTCTGTTCGCCGCATCATCAGGCGGACAGTAGTGACTTCAACTATCCCAGAGGCGGACGTACCTGAGGGTGCAGAGTTCTCTGAGGAAACCCTGCCTGATGGAACCGTGCGTCGCATCACGCGTAGGCTTATCGAGCTGCCCGAAGGTGCCCCATTGCCGGAGGGCGCTGAAGTGGAGGAAGAGGACACGCCTGAGGGTCGCGTGCGACGCGTTATCCACCGGCGCATCGTGACAACATCTGAGGCACCGGAAATGGAGGTTCCCGAGGGAGCTGAAGTGACCGAAGAGACCTTGCCCGACGGCTCCGTCCGACGTATCATCCGCCGGCGTGTTGTCACTACGGAGGCGGTCCCGAGCGAGGGCGCTCCGGACGGAGAGGTGGTGACGGAAACGCTGCCGGACGGCACCGTCCAGAAGACCATTCGACGCCGCATCGTCCGCACTGTCGAGATGGCGCCCGAAGTTGTCGAGCAGATCGTGGCGGGGGCGGAGGGAGACAGTCAGACGGAACAGACGGAGCACACGTCGCCCGGAGGCACGCGTCGCATCGTGCGGCACCGTGTTGTGAAGATGCCCACCATCGACCTGGGAACCCAGTTGGTGCAGGGCGAGCCTACGCGCCGCCTGGAGGCCGGAATCCCTGAGGAATCCGACCTCCCGGAGGGCGCTGAGGTCCACGAGGAGACTCTTCCGGACGGAACGATCCGGCGAATCATCCGACGGAGAATAATCAGGAATGTGACTGACATTGATCTTGACAACCTGCCTGACGGCTGCACGGTGGAAGAGCAGACAATGCCGGACGGATCGATCATGAAGATCGTGCGTAGGCGAACCGTGCGGACTGTGATGACGTCTGACGTCACCAGTGTACCACAGGGCCTCGAGGTCGAGGAGCAGACGCTCCCTGACGGTCGATTGAAGCGCACCATCCGACAGCCGTATGACGGCGCGGCGCCAGTGCCGACCGGCGCGAGGGTCGCGGAAGAGCCGGATGCCGGAGGTCAGCTGCGACAGTTCCTCGTCTGGGAGGTGTATGGCGATGACGTGCCGGAATCGCTGCGCGGTCTGCTCGACTTGCCCGCCGTGGGTGGCGACGCCTGGCGTCTTGAGTCGGGCGACGAGCTTCTATCCTCATCCGACGCTCCCGAGCAGGAGGAGACGGAGGTATTACCCGACGGCACTGTCCGGAGGGTGGTCCGACGCTCCACCGTGCTCACAACCCAGTTCCTTACCCCGGAGATCAACCAGCTGGCGGCAGCCGAACCTCAAGTGGAGGAGGAGATACTGCCGGACGGCAGTGTACGCCGCGTGGTGCGCCGAACCGTGGTGCGCCAGGTGGCGCCGGGCGAGGCTCTCCCAGACGGCAGCAGGGTCTCACGGACAGGCGCGGCTGAAGCTGAAGGTACTTGGCTACTCCCGAGTGGCCCCTTCTGAGCGGCGTTCCGTCCGCCCGCTGCCGCTCGGTCCCGGCCGCAGCGGTCGCGGCGACGGTCCGCTGGCTCCCACTAACCCGTGGTCGGTAGAGGGCTGCCTCGCGCGGTGACAGCGCTCTGAATGGGCTTGACGTGCGCTCTCCGTCGTGGCACGCGCCGTGCGCACCTGGTGTAGGCGGCTGGGGCGCGGCGTCTTTCCACTAACTGTCGTGTTTGTATAGGCGGTGGCCTGCTTCCGCAGCGCCGGCTCTTCGGCACGTCACGCGAATGGCTTGACCGGCCTCTTCGTCGGTTGATTCGCATGGCGGAGTTTCATGGTCCAGGCGATGAAGCTCCGTCATCGAGGCACCCACTGCATCGCATGCCGATAGATGTGACACTAGACCTCTCCGGGTCCCTCGGCTTCTTTTCAGGTGACTGGGCGCTCCTTCTGCCGTGCTAACGCTGATTTCCTTGCAGGACTGTGCTGGCGCTGTTGAAAGTTGTATTTGTCGTGTATTTGTGTGAGTGAGCGAGGGAGTGAATGAATGAACGGATCCTTGATCCTTTTTCCTAAATGATGTATCCTTCTCCATCCACCATTTCGCGATAACATTTTCAGCTCGTTCTTACAAAGTATATGGTTGGTAGCGTGAAATTAGAAGCGATGAGATTGAACGTTTAGTAGGCAGCAGATGAGGGAACTTTTGGTAAGCAGTATCTAACCCGTATTTGTTTACTAACTTTATAGATTACGCAAGTCCGAGAGCGGTACCTTTCGATCCTGCGCTCAAATCAGCATATCCTGAGTCCTCCACGGTACTTGACATTAGGTCGACATTCGACGAACGCACGACTGCTGCCGTCGTCACTCGAGTTGTAGAGCAGGTGACCGAAACAAGCGGGATCGAGGACACCCTGGAAAGCTACTCCGACCGGCGTAGCTTCTGGGAGGACGTCAGTCGCCGCTCTCAGGACACTGAGTCTCAGGAGGGCGCCACGCCTCGCTCCAAGGAGGAGAAGTCGCGTCGTCGTGACAGCCAGGATAGTAAGGATGAGGATGACACTGAGCCCAGGTCAGACCCGCCGTCATCGGGAGGTGAGGATGGAGCTGACGGCGGCGGCGGCGGAGGCGGCAGAGGACTGGTCAACGTTGCATTCCTCGGTGAGCAAGAGGTGGATCGTATCGACAGCAGTCTGCCGCGAGCGCCCAGTCCGTACGAAGTGCCGCGAGAAGACGAGGCCGAAGACGTCTCGGCCGCCGATGTCGCCACCAAGCGGCACCTGTTCGAACAGGAGATTCAACGTGAAACGCAGGCAGCACGAAGGCCGTTCCTTGCTCGTAGAAGTAGGGACGACTCGAGCCAAGCCACTGACGATGACGACCAGCAGACTCTTAGCATGGACGAGCCCATTCCACCCATTATTGAGAAGTCTGAGCTGGAAACTGAGGTAGAAAAGACGACGAGGGAGATCACAGAGCGACAGGTGTCTTCATCCAGCTACGAGGCTGAGCAAACGGAGAACGTCGTGCAGCAACAAGCCGGTGTTCAGGAGATGGTGCACACCATTGAGGAGCATACAACAGCCCCTACAAGGGAGGTAGAGGAGGCTACACACGCGATTGTCGAGAAGCGTATGCGCACTGACATCGTCATGGAGCAAATGGGACAGAGCTTGGAAACTCAGAGCCCTGAGAGGAAGCGCCTTCTCACTCCGGAGGAAGAGATGGCTCGCCAACAGGAGCTAATTCCGGCTGCGGTTGTAGTATCTGAAGCGCAACCCGTTGATGAAGAGGACCCTGAAGCGTATGAGACCAAGGAATTCTGCACAGAGGAGTACTCTGAAGCAGAGTGCGCTGAAGAGGAGGAGGCGGAGCGCAAAATGTTGGCTGAGGATGAGGAAGAACGTCAAAAGGTACAAGAAGACGAGGCGCGATCAGAAACGCAGGCCAACATTTTGGATGAAGTTGAAACCAAGTCGTTCGTGTCAGATACTCAGAACGATATACTGGACGCAACTGAGGAACAGGCGCCGGAGTCCGAGACCCTTGATTACCAAGAGCCTGGTGCCCGTGAAGTGGATGAAGAACAGGGACACCGCGAACACCGTGTATCGGAAACTGAGCACAAATATATCTGTGAACACCTGGACCGCATAGATGATGTGGACGATGAGTTAGAAGCTGAGGCGGCTGCCAGTCCAATGGACGACGAGGAGCTGAGGGGAGTTCACCAGCAGGCGCTGAGAAGCCCCCTGCAGGAACTCTTCACAGACGAGCCCTCATCCAGCACTGATGAGTCGTCCAAGCGCCAGGATGTTGACACTTCAGACGCCAAGCAGCCGTCTCAGCCGACACAGCTGGACCTTCTGGCACCGTCGGTTCCCGAACTGGAGTATGTTTCGCCCTCTGAGCCGACCCGTTCGCTGCCGCAATCCTACCGTCTACAGAACGAAGCGCCAGACTCGGTCTTCCAGCCAGATTCTGGCTTCCACGGAGAGGAACAAGGGGTGTCGGAGATTCCCAGCGATGATCACGCTGTGCCCCTCAGCCCAGAAGGTCATGAAGCAGAGGAAGCTCCTGCTGCCGCCGGGGCGTTTGACTCGTACGTCTACAAACCATCAACGGAGCCTGAACATCTCGAGCACGAGGAGGAGCACTATGAACCAGAGCGCAAGACGCAGGAAATTAAAGACTTGATAGAAGAGGAGGAGTCTGTTGATGAGAGAAAACTGCTTGAAGAGGAAAAGGAACTGTTAAAAGAAGGCATGGAATTAATCGGAGAGGAAATTAATCTTTTAGAGGAAACTGAAAAACGGCTAGAAGAGGAGAAAGAACATCTTGAGGAGGAAATAGAGCACTTAGCCGTGGAAAAGAAACGCGTCGTGGAAGACAAAGAACATCTAAAGGATATGAAGGAGCAAATCGAAGAAGACAAAGAACATGTGAATCAAGAGAAAGAGTTGGTGGAGGAAGAGAAAGAGCTAATAAAGGAGGGGATGGAAATGATGGAAGAAGAAATTGGATTTATGGAGGAACAGAAAGAACTTCTTCAAAAGGAACGAGAATACTTATATCACGAAAAAGAACACGTCTACGAAGAAAAAGAACGCATTGAAGAGGAGAAGGAATATCTTGCTCACATGAAGGAAGAGATAGAACACGAAAAGGAACACATTCATGGGGAAAAAGTTTATTTGGAACAAGAGAAGGAACAACTTAAGGAGGAAAAGGTACACTTAGAAGAAGAGAAAGAACATCTTGCTCACGAGCTGGAAGAACATGACCTACGTCGCAGCACCGAAGACGATGTGACTGCGGCTCGTCGATCTGTAGACATGACAATTCGGGTAAGGCCGCTGGACGCGCTGTCACCGGAAACGCCGGCGGCAGCGGCCACCCTGCCCTCACCGATCCACGTCTCAACGGAAACATTCGCCCAACCGGTGTGGGAGACAGCGCTTGATCATGCCGAACTTGAAGATACAGAAATAGTTCATGATATTCCCATTGAACGTCAGACTGTTCTCGAGCGAGAGGAAGAGACAACCTCCAGCAGTGTCGGTGACTCCAGCGTGCGCGAGCGACCCGCTGAAGTGGACGATTATGTAGAGGAGCAGGCTGAAACACAAGCCAACGGCGGAGCTCCCGGCATGCCTCAGTCGATGTCATTTGAAGACGCGCAGAGGCTGGCGGTGGAGATCGTGTCAGACATCAAGACTCGGCTGACCGAGCATCCAGAACTGGTTGCCGGTGAGGAGACAGTGACAGGTACGATGACGGCCGTGGAGGCAGCGCGCTATGAACGTGACGCCCGCCTGCAGGACTCAATGTCCTCCGACAAGGTCACTACCGACTCG
The DNA here is from genome assembly GCA_031763405.1 of Balanus nubilus. Lineage (NCBI taxonomy): Eukaryota > Metazoa > Arthropoda > Thecostraca > Balanomorpha > Balanidae > Balanus > Balanus nubilus. The sequence goes on along the minus strand of JARFNZ010107699.1, from coordinate 10,017 downwards.
TCCGAGCTGTCGCGTCTCTCGGACGAGCAGCCTCCAGTTTCGCTGCGGGACGAGCCACCTCTGCAGCCGGAGACACAGATACAGACGGTGGCATGTCTGGAGCAGCCCGAGCAGAAGAAGCAGAGTGAGGAGGTTGAACAGGCCGAGTCCCTTCCTCGGCCAGCTCCAGACTCAGTTTTTACGACCGAGACACATTCTAAAGTTGATGAATACCTGCGCCAACTGACTGAGGAGGGCGGCCATGACGACGAGCACTGCACGATGGTACAGCAGGTTGTGGAGCGGAAGGCGGCTGATCTCTCACGGCGACGTCATGTTAACCTCGAGAGTCTTGAGATTACCGATGAAGACCTTCGCGAGAGTGGCAACGATCTTTCGCCGCTGGAGAGTCACATGGAGCGTCTCCGCCAGATGTCTGTGGTTGCTCTTGATCAGAGTGAGTTGGAGGAGCTCTGTGGCGAGAGTGAACCGGACGCCTCCGGGCAACAGGTCACTGAGATCACTGAAGCGACCTCAGCGGGCGTATCGGTTACCGAGCGGAGACAGAGAGTGGTCAGCAGCGGAGACTTCGAGGAGGGAGTGTCCGGTGAGCGAACCATCTTCACCACCACTGTGGTGCGAACGGAAGGTGATGAAGATGAAAAACATGGTGTTTCTGCAGCTGGTGAGCCTGTTGACCAGGCGGAGATGGAAACTCAGACACAGAGACGGAGCGGGGAGGAGTCACTGGAGCCGGACGTTTTTGAGACAGTGTCCACTGAAAGGGTAACCAGCTCTGTTTCCTTTGCCGATGAACAGTCGTCCAAGTCCACAGCAGAAGTTTACCATACAACATCTATGTCCAGAGAATCAGAGTCAACTTCCACGAAGTCTTCCGATGAAAAACATGAGCTGCAGTCGCGCTCATCGGAGGAAGCTTCGGAACTTATCAGTCGATCCGTGGAGGATACCTTCGAAAGAGGAACCGTGGAGACTGCGGAGAAGCTGCGTACTTCTGTCACTCGTTCCTCTGAAGAGAGCTTCACTAAGTCAACTGACGAACGCTCGGAGATTCTCACTCGTTCTTCGGGTGAGGCGTCTGAGGCGATCACCCGCTCCACAGAAGAGACATTCGAAGCAGCCGTCAAGGCAACTGATGAAGCTACTGAAAAACTGATCAGGACAGCAGGGTTGTTGTCTCGCTCGGCTGAGACGCGATTTGTGGATGAGAGGTCGGAGACTGCCACACGATCTTCCAGTGAAACATCTGAGGCTGTCTCGCGGTCCACTGAGCAGACATTTGATGTCTCATTCAAGATGTCTGACGGCAAGTCTGAGAGGCACCTGAAAACCTCGGCAGATGTGTCGGAAGTATTCGGACGATCGCTGGAGGAGGCTTCCGAAGAAATTAGCCGCTCAACCGAAGAAACGTTTGATACATCAGCGAGGTCGTCTGACGGGAAGTCCGCGAGGGTCCAACGGACGTCTGAGGACGTGTCGGAAGTGTTCGCGAAATCACAGCAAGAAACGTCAGAAGCACTGACTCGGTCAATCGAGGAATCATGCGACAGTTCATCAGAAGATAAGTCTGAAAAGGTCCTACGCATTGCAACAGAAGTATCTGAAGCCTTCACCAGATCCCTAGAGGAAGGATCCGAGAAGACCAGTCGTACCGCAGAAGAAATCCTCGAGGTCGCTCCAGGCACCACTGAAGGCACCTCGGAAAAGTTCATCCGGACCTCGACTGAATCATCCGAGATGTTCGCTAGGTCATCTTCAGAGACCTCTGAGAGCAGATCGCTGGAGGAGACATCAGACAGCTGGGTACGATCTGCCGACGCCGCCGCTGGTGCCGGCATCGCTGCAATCAGTCGTCTGACAGAACAGACTATGTCTCGTTCCTCCGACTCGCGCACTGAGTCTTCACTGGTGTCCAGCCGCGAGTCAGTGGTCACTGTCCTGGACCGCCAGTGCTCCTCGGAGTCACCATCGCACCAGGTCGCTGAGGCACCTTCACCGCCGGAGAAACCTGCCGAAGTTGAACCGTCTCAAGAAAAGTCCACAGAGAAGACCAAAGCCGCCGAGCAGGTGTCTTCTCCGGAGCGTGCTGATGACGCGCCGGCCGTACCGCCGAGGCGTCAGCGGAGCTCAGATGAGGAGCAGTGGCCGCTGCGCTCGACGAGCTTCGAATCTGGGGTCGTGATGCGCCAGCGGTCTGCCTCGAGCCGCGCCGACAGCGAGCTGCGTCGCTCGGCAGCCGACTCGCCGAGCTCCGGCGAGAGCCGATACCAGACGGCTGCTGAGGGACTCTCTGACAGCAGCCGAGCCACGTCACGGCCGACGAGTTCCGAGGTGGAGCTCCTCGGTGGAACGCACACCGGGACGCCGTCCGAGTATGAGACTGCGCTCTCGGCGACGACTGGGTCGTCCCAGGACTACTACACTGCCAAGACGTCGCTCAGCTGGCCTGGGCGCTCGCTGGATTCGTCAGAGAGCAGTGGCCACTTGGCTAGTGTTGAAGCGAGCGAGCCGTCCGAGACTCTGATGACCTCAGCTGTGGAGCTGGATCGAGAGTCGACCCCGACCGGACACCCGGCTGATGAGGAGGAGCCTAAAGCGGCTGGACATGACGAAGAGGAAGGTGATGAAGCGAAAACAGAGGGCGCCGCTCAGCCGCAGGAGGAGAGTGGTGAATCGACTCCGGAAGAACAGGAAGAAGCCCGTGCTGAGGCAGAGCAGTTCGAAGGTGATGACCTGTTCGTTGAACCGAACATGAAGCGGTCAGCCGAGATGGTGTTCGGTCCTCCAGACCACGGCCCTGACGTCATCCAGGGCCACGTGTTTGGAGAGAAGGAACGTGACAATGACCGTGTGGTGTCGCCGGAGCCAGCAGTCGAGTCTGTGAGCGAACCAGCCGAGCCCACCAAGATCATGCAGGATTCAATAGATAGTGCGTCAGAAGCGAGCCGAATTACAGCTGCCGAGCAGCCGTCGGCCACGGAGTCTCAGCGAGCCGTCATCAAGGAGACGTGGCGAACAGAATCTGAGCGTATGGATCTGTCGAGCGCCTCAGAGCAGCTGAGCACGATGACGTGCTCCCTGATGTCGGAGAGCTGCATGTCTGAGACGCTGTGTCAAGAGGAGCCGTCGGGTCCGCCGCCGCTGCCTCTGCCGCGCGAGAGGATCCTCGAGCAGGACGACACGGGCTCGCAGCTCTCAGAGACAGACACCGAGGAGGTGGTGGAGACGCTCCTACCATCGCCGCCGCCAGCGGCTTCTGCTCCGCCCGCTGAGCGGATCCTGCGAAGAGCGTTGTCTGAGTCGGCGACCAGCAGCCCTGCTGGAGAGCGACTCCGCGCTCAGCTGCTGGAGAAGGGTCTCTCCGAGGAGCGTGCTGAGTGGGAGATCCAACAGATAATGACTCAGCCTTCTGACCCGAGCATCGCGCCCAGTCTGGAGCGACCAGACAGCCCTGAGCCGATGGCTGACTATCCGACACGTATGCCGTCGGAGACGCCAGTGACGCCCGAACAGTCGCCTGAGTGTCGGCCTAGTCCGCAGCCGTCCGTGGCGCCGACTATCTCCATCACTGAAGCGTCGGAGCCAGCTGCCTTTGAGGAGGCGGAGGCTGAAGAAGAACCCTCGCCTCAGCAAGTCTCGCCACCGTCAGACAAGTCGCCTACTTCGTCCGAGAAGTCTTCGACATCAGACGAGGGGCATGAATATGTCATTGATGAGACGGAGTTTGCACCAGCGATTCCCGCTCGTGTTCATGAAACGATCCCTGAGGAGGAAGAAGGAGCGGAGAGTCATCTACATGAGACGATCCCAGAAGAGGAGGAAAGCGGTGACAGTAATGATCAGAAGGGTGACGCGGCCACCGTAAGCACTGGCGCCGCTGCCTCTGTGGCTTCCTCTGACCTGTCCCCGGATGAGTTTATCCTTTTGGAGGGCGGTGGGCGTCTCGACTCGATCGTGTCCCCTCCGCCGACGGTGACGCCTCTATCCCGCGTCCGCTACTTCCCTGAGGAGGTACAGAAGATCACTGAAGACACTACATCTCCGACCGATGGGCACATTGACGTCAGTGAGCAAAAGCGTTGGGCGGAGCAGCAGTTCGATGGTGCCCGTGGTGCCACCAGCAGTGATTTCCAGGCGGAGGAGCTATTCACCAAACAGCTCGAGGATATTATCGAAGAAGAAAGAGAGGAAGTTCTGAGTAACCGCGAGCTAGAGCGGCTGAAGGAATCGCTCAGCTCCACTCCCGAACTTGAGCTGGTGGCTCGTGGCCGGCTCGTATCTCGAAGTGGTGAGAGCGACGATGTGTCGCTTAGCTCTCTCCAGGAGTTCGAGCGTCTCGAGCTGCTGATGGCACAGCGCGGCTCACAGGACTCACTTGGATCCTCGACCAACAACAACAGCGGCAGCGGCAGTGGCAGTGGAAACGGCGCTGGCCGCCGCAACGACAGTCCGCGCACTGGCAGCTCGCAGGGCGACGATGTCTCGGTCAACTCCTTGCAAGACTTTGAAGGTCTTGAGCGTCAGTGCCAGCTGGCGCATCAGATCGAGACCCGCGCTGAGCAGGCTGAACGACTGCTGTCCGAGATCGAAGAGGGTCACGAGAGTCAGATGTCAGAGAGCGACAGCTGCGAAACTGTCTCCCGTGCCAGCGAACGACCTGCTGAACGCGAAGATCAGCTGTTTGAGATTGATGAGATCATCCGTCAGGCTCAGAGCAACGTTGAGCGCCTTCACGCTGAGGACGATTTCATGACCGAGAGTCTTCGCCTTGAGGACATCGTGGACATGACTGAGTCGAGTCTCGTCGTGGACACACCGCCTGGAGAACGAGACGACGACTCACCTGGCGCCCAGCAGCGCCCCGGCGAGACATTGGACTCGCCGCTTCGCCGCCGTCTGCAGAGCGAGGCGGCGGGAGCTGAGGCGACTGGCAGTGCTGACTCTCTGGAGCGAACTCCGCGCCTCGGCGCCATCTCGGCCGACTCTATCGAAGCGGAAAAGGTGATGACTGACTCGCTCGAGGAGCAGCGACGCATGACTGATTCTATCGAAGAACAGCGTCAGATGACTGATTCTATCGAAGACCGACAGGCTGAACCGGTCGCCCCTCCACGTCAGATGACTGACTCTCTCGAAATGACCGATGCGGGACCATCATCAGAACTTCAAGGCGCCACAGCAGCAATGCCAGGAGACGTTCCCAGCGGATCTGCGGCTTCCCGGGACGCACTGCTGTGTTCCTTTGACTCGGTCTCCAGTTCCCAGGCTACCCACGCCACCTACCAATACGAATCAGACTCTCTTATGTCATCAAGTATGGCTTCCACCATGTCAGCCACGATCATGGGCTCCACTGAGACTTTAGAGCCGGAGGCTGATTTGGACGGAGCCGTCGGCGGCGCCACTGGAGGTCTCTCCATGACCTCCCACACATTCCAAACTCCTTCCCATGTCAGCGAGGGTGAATGGACCAGCGAAGAACCAGGGTTTGACCGAGTGCGATACCGTTCTGTCCAGCTTCCTGGGGAAGCGCGCCACACGACTTTCACCGGCGCTGGAGCCACCGCCGCAGCTGACGCTCTCGCAGCAGAGATGCAACCGGGGGAAGACGTGGTGGAAACCCAAGTGACTGATGATGCCGGGAACGTCCACGTTCAGCGTGTCGTGCGACGTCGTGTCGTACTGGAGACTGGCGCACAGCCGGTGCCTCCCGAAGAACTGGAGGCGATGTTGGCTGGAGTTGATGAAGGACAAATGGAGGAGACTGAGGAGGTCGTTGACGATAGACATGGAAACATCCGACGCGTGGTGGTCCGTCGCCAGCGCCTGCCTGTGCAGCAGACCGTGACAGTGACTCGCACTGGCGGACAGACAACCTCAGACGGACAGGCCTCGCTCCAGACGACCTCCGTGACCTTCTCCTCGCCCTCGGTGCCTCCCTCCGCGCCCTCGGTGCCTTCCTCCGCGCCCTGGCGCGCCGCTCAAACGGACACAGAGGAGAGCTCGCGGTCTGGGACAGGTATAGACAGAGGCGGAGGTGAATGTTGTCTCTCGCTCTCTCTTCTCAGCCTCCCCGCTCTCTATTCGAATGCTCCCTATATCGCCTGGCTGCCGCCAGGCGTGCTCAGTTGGATGGCTTTAGATGTTCTCACCGCTGCTGGAATGTTTTATTTTCTGGCTGCCCCCTCACACGGCCGCGAGGGCCGGCGGAGTCGAGTCGTCTGAGTCCTGAGATTTGAGTCTGAGCACAGTGACGCGCCAAAGCGCGTGCGCACGTTCGCGCGTGCGCAGCTGTTGAGTCGTGTTCTGTTTTGCACCAAATGGCATTCGTCAGTGTTAGCAGAGCCCCGATGGCGGTTTCCAAACCTGAGTCTGGGCGACCAAAATCTCGCAGTCACCATTGGCTAAACGAGGACGACAGTTTGGGAACCGCTGAGAGCGGCATTGTTTCTTTTTTTGCAGCGCAAAAGCCTATCTGAAATCAGCATGCCCGCAAATTTATGTTATTTAGTTTCTGAATGCATGCTCTTTTTCCGTTGCTGTCGGCATTTGTGGTCTTAAAGGAGACCCATGCCAGGCAGCCCTCGTCGCTTAATAATGTATAAATATTCGTAAAATTTAAATAAATGTAGAACAACTACGTCAGCACTCAACAGCCTCAATCGTTCTAAACTTGCTGATTTTTACTAGCTACCTTCAAGCAGCCATCAGCTGTAGTCGCCAACCAAGGAACTGCTGTAATTAACGCAAACTAGGCTCAATGGTGGTGGATCAATGTGCTTTAGAAGGGCGGCGGGTGCAGCACCCCTCCCCTCCCCTCCCCCTCTCCCCGCAACAGCGGGCTCTGTGGCCCCGCCCCCTAAAGGCTGCAGCCAGCTGTCTACACCCCTTTCCCCAGCTCAGGCAGCAGATTTTTCGTTGCTTGATAGGCCACGCCCCACAGTCCCCCAAGGGACGCCCCTAGCAGAGGTGAAGAAAATGATTAAAACTTGCTGCGTGATTTCGAAGATTTGGAAACGTGTTTTGATAAGCAATGTGCGAGATTGTGTATTGAAAATCCTCGAGTATTTCGGTCCTCCAAAGTTTTCGATACATACTTGTCTCGTGCGTTGTTTTTCAAAGATGGTTTCAAGTTTTTGAATTTTGCGGCAAGTTTTTGTCTTTTTCTTGCCGCCTCCTTTTCTAGTTGCACCGCTAATCCACTAACCGGCGTTTTTTCTTTTCTTTCTGCTTCTTTTAGCGGAGCCACTGCAGGGTTCTGAGCGAGGTGAGAAAGAGAGAGACAGAGGGAGAGAGGGAGCGAACGAGAGCGGGCGGGCTGCGAGCAGAGCAGCGGGCAAGTCACGTGACCGGCGCAACGGCGGCTTCCGGCGGAAACGAGCGACTTCCGGCGACCACCAGAGCCACATCCGAGCTACATCCTGCCCATCCCGGCTCGCCGCTGACCTTGGTTGACCTTCGCTGACATCTTCTCACCTCGGTTGACCTTGGTTAACCTTGGTTAACCTTAGTTGACCTTGGTTAACCTTGGTTGACTCGAGTCTACCTTAGACGAGCCTAGGTCTTGGCCTGGCTTTTCGGTAACGCAAACACACTATTTCCACACTCAGAACATTTGTTTTCTTTCGTTACTAACTCATAATGGGAAACAATTTTCTTTGAATCACGTTTATTGATCGGTGTCGTTTGGATTCATATTGCATACTGATACAATGACACCTATGAAGGTGATTCATGCATTGGCTCATGATTCATTAATTCATGTAGTAAACACGTAGTTGATTTAGCGTTCCATAAATACAATGGATAGACTCACACTAACACTCCTACATAAACAGTTATGCGCCCATTTTATTTCACAGACAATGTAGTTGATCTAGATAGATTTATCTTCATATCAGAGTTCAGCGCAATAACATGTCACGGTCACGCCACTACATCATTTGTTTGCTACCCGATATCGTTTATTTGCTAACGATATTAGACAAATCTGACCACGACCAATCACGCCTTTTAAACCTCTACACCGCCTTACTATTTTGTATTTTTGGTAACTAACGCTTGCCTTCATCACATTTGGCGTGCGGTGAATCACCGAAAACGAGTTTTCTTTATTCATGTTCTTTTCATTTAATTCGTGCTACCTAGATAAATTCTAGTCAATAGACCTAGACCATTTGCAGTCTTCCATGTAATCTAAAAAAACTACAAAGCGCAAAAAAAAAATATCGAAATTATCCGTGAACGTTTGATAACATTCTAAAGACAAAGTCAGATGTTATCATATTGGCGCAATTTATGCATAGTTAAGGAAAAATCAACGCCAATTTCGATCGACGTTTTCAATCCGCGCATTACATATTGTTCAATAACACTAATCATGGATTGTCATCAACAAACACATAAGTATAGCACTAACCAAAACAAGCTTCTTCAATTGCATGACCCACTGCCATTGTTATAAAATCACAGCAATCACGAATTTTTAACCAGACAGTCCCACCCCGGTCTGGTTAAAAATCAATCCATCTATCAATCAAAATTAACAACTCCCCATCAAAAATCACTCACAAATGTAACAACATGGCGCGCACATCCCGAGCCACCCCGACGCCAACTCTTGACACCGCCGCCTGAACCCGGCCGTGGCGCGCCCCTCCTTGCACTGGGCGCGGTCGGCGACTTACCAGCCGCCCCTCTGACTGACTCAGGCCACCCTGACGGGCCACCGGCCTCCCCCCCCCCCCCTCCTCTCCTCCTCGCCGCCGCCGCCCATGCCCCACTTTTTGCCACACCCCGGAGCGTACCGATAGTGGCCACGCCACGCCAGTCGGGCGGTACTAAATACCGATACGGCTTGTTTTTGGGTGGTTGCTGGTGGTTTTCGAATGTTTAACACCTATTTGTTTTCTTGATAACATATATTATTCACTATCAAACTCAAAATTTCCCTTATTTCAAATAATAACGAGTTTTCTCTCGGGTTAGTACCACCCCGACTACGTGACCACTATCGCTCCGAGATGGATGTGGACCCACCCTGGCTCCTCCCTCTCCACTCCTCCTCGGCCTCCTCTGGCCAATGGGAGCCGCCGTCGCCGGTCACGTGACTTCTGCCGCCGCCGCTTCTGACTCAGCCCCCCCCCCCCCCCTCTGCCCGCTGAGGGCGGGGGGTGGGGGGACAGGAAATCGATGTATGTATACGGGGGAGACGGGACAGAGGCCGTGCCGTGTGAGTGATATATATATACTCTGGTCGTGCCTCCATTCGTTGGGTGATGGCAATGACTGGTGCTGCCAGATGTACTGTCATATAGATGTATGCTCGTCAGGCTTTTCGGCAAGAACGAGCACTGTCTTGTGTTGTTCTTGCTGAGAAACTCATGGAAACAGTTCTGACCATTGGAAGGAAAATATAAAAGCAAGTCGTTGAGGGATAATAATGTACTTTATTAAGACGAATATCTTAAGCAAAGTGATGAAGGTATTGACAAAAGACCAAAGACCATGACGTCATGATTAATGTATAGAGATTCACAGGCAGACATATATTTTTGAATTAGCTAACTTTTATGTCTTCGAAAAATATTTATTTGTAGCTGGTTTTAGCTTTCATCCGATTATGAATAAAATGAAGAATAATAACATTTTGCTCATGCCTAGTGAAATAAAAAATATAAATATTTTGTGGTTTTGTCTTTTATATTTCACTAGGCACGAGCAAAAGGTTATTATTCTCAATTTTATTCATAAACGTTATCATGCTCAGCACAACGTTTAGCTATATAAAGTCTTTCATCCGATGGTGAAATAAGAGACGTCGTCAGCTACTGGTGATAAACAATCACACATTTCATATTAAGCATCTTCTTCGAGGTGTCCAAAGACCAAAGACGAAAGTGTTCACCTTCTACCATCTACGTAGTTTTCCACGCGCCAGGATCTTTATGCTGCATGTTCAGCCCACATTCGCGGAAAGTGGCAAGGCGAATGGGAGACCACTGGCTCATCCAAGCT